>OOFB01018618.1:31207-46163 GCA_900323305.1 Trachyrincus murrayi | reverse complement strand
AAAACCCCCCCCCCCCCCCCCCCCAATATATTGATATAAAAATTTAATAATAACAAAAAATGTATCATAATCATGACTAAACTTAACTAATTGCCATTATTATTTCTACCGGTTCTAGGTTTATGGTGTTCTGCAGTTCTGCGTATGGTTTGGAATGTAATATGTGTTACTTTGGCTATATCACTGTCGATTGTGATTGTTTTTTTAAAGTGTTATGAAAATTATAATTTTATGAATGGTTATCATCTGGCAATGTTATGCTAAATTCAGTCAGAACGTTAGCTAGCTGCAGTAGCTGGCGAACAGCCCAACATGCTGAGCATATTCCACTCGCTTGCTTTGCCTAAAGTTACAATCCGTTAATGTTCAGTTGTTGATGGGACACTTATTATTGTAGTACCAATAATAACGCCTCACTTCAGCCAGGACATGCATGAAAAGGCAATGTTAACGTCAATGCGTCATTTTGAGCTGGAACTGTAACTGTGGAAATAAATAGTATTTAGCTAAAAGTGTCAGTAATTGCATGGAGTGGAAACAGGGGCCGATTTGTGAAAACGGGCCGATTTGCGAGTGCTAATCAATCAACCATCACTAACGTTAGCTATCATAGCTAACCGACCAACAATCACGGGGGTATTACGGTAATGGAGGAGAGCAGAACAGAGCAAACGCCCCTGCTGCCCACACACAAGTTTACTTGTAAATATGTAATTAAAAACAACAATTTGCTAAACCTTGGCCACAATATCTGGACTTGTCTTCGTATAACAATGCGTTTATATGATTATGGTTGTAGGCCTACTTTATTCATCCCTAATCTCTGCCATTACATAGCCTACAATGAAACAAGAAAAGGTCAAAAAAGAAAAGACAGCAATGTAATAGGCCTACAATACACTGTTAGACATTATTGTAAAAAATAAATAGAAAAGTTTACCCCATGTGAACTTTTAAATATTTTAGAATTGCGGGAAATTAGTTTTACCCCTCCCCCCCAATGCTGACTCCATGGCTACGGCCTTGACTTAAATGTAGGCTATTTATTAACCCAGTGGAAATAGGGTCACTGGTTTTCGGCCTATAGTTATACTTTCTGTTTTTGCATTTTAACGTGGATCCCGCAGAGTTGTTGCTCATTTGTAAATTGTCATATTTATTAAATGAATAGGTCTATATGTTGCCTGCATACTTAAATAAATAAAAGACGGTACATTGGAATAAAAGAAGGTAAATTGGGCGTTTGAGCGGCAGCAATTTCGCTTGAAGTAAAAATAAGCTCAATTAATTGTAGGTCTACATATTTTAGAGCTGTTCCCACACATAGGCCTATCAGCTATTTATTCTCAAGAAAGCTTTTATCTCATTACATCTCATATGACCTCGCCCCATCCCCATTTGATTTGACGGATCTTTAGTTTTGTTATGTATGCTATGTGCTACATGCCTTTTTGCTATAAACATCCAATTAAATCAGAAAACGCTATTTGCCTCACATCATATTGTTGTAAGGCATACCTGTTGCAGGTCTTAGCTACATTTTTAAACGTCCCCCCGTTCATTTTACACACGTGACATGCACAGGTCTACATGCGTGCACGCACGGACACGCGCATAGGCCGAAAGCCTTCCTACGCAATCTGGCGCATGTAAACAAAAAAGAGAGCCCGTCCTTAGAAATGAAAGGAGGGGGGGGGAGCGGTGTCCAATGTAAACTCACTTAGACTTGAGCAAAATCTAATAAAGATAAAGTCTGACAGCCACCGCCACAGACTGTCTTGTAAAATGGTGCAGTGTTAAACTGGGCCTTTCACTCACCCTGTTTAACCAGCTTTCTGAGTGTATCTCTGTCGCCGAGGACATGCAGTCTGTTGAACACTTCTTGGCAGAGATACCTCTATAAAATAAAAAGGCCCCAATAACGCCAATCTGATACGTCAATGGTCGAGGAAACTTTACGACTACGAGTTATTTCTGCGGTTGTCACACTTTTAACGACATGTAGGCCTATTCTATTTTCCCTATATCACCAACAAAAGTCTTAAAATAGCCTAGACATATATAAAAAAATGCGCTCGCGTGTGTGTGTGTGTGTGTGTGTGTGTGTGTGTGTGTGTGTGTGTTTTGTATCAGATTCAACGGAACGACGTGTAGGCCTATTTGTGGTCCTGGATACGAAGGTCTGTTGTGATAAACCGTCTGCGGATGTGATAACCAGTAGGCCTACCTCTATTACCAAAACTCTCTATTCGACAAAGAATAGGGTAGTAGGCCTATATTGAAATGTGTATTTAGGCCTAAGGCTCGGGCAATATGTTACATTTTAAAACTAACGCATGGTAGACTGCATAGGCCTATATTTAGTGTTCAAAGGCTGACAGGTGTCCCCCCTTCTCTCTTGACTGTCATAAAAACAAATGTCAATATGAATCTTTCCCACAAAACTCCTAAAACAATTGTCCCCTAATCAAATCAATGTTACGATTATTTAACCTAACTAACATCAACATGAATAAGTAGGCCAACACTCATCATTGCATTATTGCGTTAGGCCTATAGCCATAACTGGTTAATAGCAATAGTTATTTTACCATTCTTTCACCGCCGATTTAACATTAATTAATTATTAATTGGCTAATAATGTTTTAAACACGTTTATTAAAACGTAGGCCGCAATAACATCATATGCGTATGCAGTTGTAGGCCTATTCTATAATTATATGGCCTTTCCCGGATAGTTTATTAGCCTACTCTTTGTTACATTTCTAATAATTGTGATTACGTTTGTTTCTTTCTTCGTTAAAAATGACATGTCAACCTCAATGCAGTTGTATTCAGTGGTTTCCTGATACCGTGATCACCTCCACTAATAGGCTACCGAGATTAGCCAGACGACACGAGATCCCTAATCGTATTAATGCTTTCGCCTTTACCAGACTTTACTGTTTAGGAGCAACCAGATTACACCACAGATAGCCTCGCCAGTAAACAATGTCAAGCTACTGTACCTCGCACAATCATTTGCTTTAATCCTTCACGTGGCGCCAGTTATGTCTATCTTCACAAGGTAAACATCGAGATTATTTCCTCCTTGGGGACGTCGTCAGAGTTGTGGCAGGTGGCCTCGCGTCACACGCTCACAAACACTTTCTTTCTGCGAGATAACGGTAAAGCGAGCCCTGTGACGCGCGAGCGCCCGCGTTATCCCCGCCCGGGTGCGCGTGCTCAACCTCCGTGCTCGACTAGCGCCGCTCTGCGCGTGTGCAGTACGACCCGAGCTCCGGGAAGACCGTTCTGTGTTCTTAGAATCGCGCGCGCGCGCGCGCACTCTCCGCGCACCGCGCGCACAACACACACACACACACACACACACACGGTCTCTCTTTACGCGCACACATATGAACACGCGAGCGACATGCATCGACCACAGATCATCGAGTCGTTGTTTCACGCGCCGCTTCCCTTTCTCCTCGTCTCGGTTCTAGCGCTGCGCACGAGAGCGTGCTACTATATAGAGAGTAGGCTACAGGGGTGTATGAAAACATGGTGACCTACCGTGCTCTCTAATTCAGCATGTTTTCGTATGTAAAAAACAACAACAGGGGAATTCGAACCGTATTTCAACAAAACATACAAAACACCCCTTTTAGGCTTCCAGAAATGGGCCTTTTGTAAGGTAAGCTCACCTCGCCTTTTCCATCACACTCCCATTGGACCGGGCGGTCAGCAGCGTAGGCGTCCTGAACTAAGTGTAGGTGGCAATATCTGGCAGCAATGTGAAGAGAGGTAGGCCTAGAAGTCTTCAGCCTACCCAGAAGAACCGAGACACAAATCATACTAGGCCAACTGGACGTAGAATAATATTATAGGCCTCCATTCTGCTACCCTGTTTTCGTAAAGAGCCGCAGCCGATGAATGACTTCAACACGACAATACATTCTCGGATGTAATGTGGTTTTGGTTTTCAGTGAAAGTGGGTAAGCATACGTCTGAACAGAATACACATCACATGCAAAGGGCGCTGGGTTTTGAAAAATAACCGAGTGAGCAGCATAGGGATGCCCGTTTGACATTTCATTCCAACCCCTCCTCTTAGGTATACCCACTAGGGCTACATTTAGCCTAATATGTGTTGACGAAGGAAATCTAAATAATGAGTTGCTTTCAAATTATTGCTGTTCGATGTATTAGGCCTAGCTTCTAAACAAATCATTTAATCAGCCTATAACCATGGCGTGCGCCTTTCCGTTTTAATACAACAATTGTCTTGACGAGGACTCAGTGAATACATGTTCAAAGTCTACTTTCAGGCTAAACTTCATACTGGATTATGAGTCTACACATGCCACCTCTAATTGATCATGCCTATGTTAGTAGTCGCCCATGCGGTTCTCTAGAAGTAGGGTAGGTTAGTCCTACCATTTGCACAATGACAAAATGATAACAAGAAAAATAGACCGAAAATATGCAGAATGGTATAGCTAAAGCAAAATAATCTAGGGCTATAGGCCTAATATTTGGTCTGTTTTAATTAGGTTGAGAAGCAAGCACATTAACAAATATAGGCATATATAGCCTGGGCCTATAGGACTAAATAAATAACCTATTATCAGTTTCCGTTTCATTACAAATATTTCATTAAAAAGGTCCCTCCTAAATGAACATGCCTAATAAACTAAAAGTAGTTAGACATGGACAGAAAATATTTTTTGTTTACCTTTACCTGGCGCAGTGTCCCGTTATGAACATGACCTGTGGGCTCTTTAACGGGACAGCTCGAGGGCCTCGGCTCTGTGCGTTCAGCCCTCGCGGTGGCAGACCCAGCGATACATGTTTGATTTCTTATAGCAGCTGGATTTATAAAAGGGAATTTAAACTTCACTCCCACAGTCACGTGGACAGAAATAGGAACAGGATAAGGTCGAGTGAGTTTTGTGAGTTGGCAGGAAGTTGCTGATGAAAGCCATCAACAGCCTGACTATCAAGTTATGTCTTTCATAAAATCAACTTTCAACGTTTTTCGTGTAGGCCTATTTTCCTTTTCCATTATGTTTGATCGTCCAAACAATGCAGGCCTACTTTGTGTAGGATATAGTATATATATATATATATAGGCTATTATTCCGTTGAGGTGTGTTAGTTGCAACCCAGTCTCACCCCGATGCGTACAATTGGGTTTGTTCCCAAATTTACGGTTTTATTTCATTTTATTTTATTTTAAGCATGAAAACAATAGGCTATGGGCCTATGTTTTCTAAATGACTTTGTAAAGTGGGGCTATATCCTAGATTAGGCCTACACACATTTATGTGTTGGTGAGCTATGATGAATGTCAAAAGATATTTAGAAATATATTTGTAATACTAGCCTACTATTAGGACCTAATATTAGGCTACTACTAGGCCTACAACATTAATAACAACAACAACAACAATAATACAATTAATAGGCCTAATAATACTATTAATAGACTAACAATAATAGCCTAATTCTTGTTATTATTAGGCTATTATTATTAGTAGTAGTAGTAGTAGGCCTAGTCGTAGTAGAAGTAGGTCTTGTAATTTTATATTCATGTTAAATATTATTAATAATTCGTTGTATTGTATTGTTGATAGTCCACGTTTTGGGAAACGTTAGGATCGATGAGAAGACGCCAAGGAGATATTTTTTTATCTTTCTAAATGAGTTTAGTAAATCGTGGCTGACAATGTGCTCCTGTGTAAAGACCAAGGAGCAGACCAAAGTGTCATCTTGACAGTGAACTGATTCACTGTAGTGGGAGCCTGAGTTGTTCTTTCCTTAGAAACATATTTCGTCTGTAATTGGTAACCCACCACACACACACACACACACACACACACACACACACACACACACACACACACACACACACACACACACACACACACACATATATAACCCTTGCAGTTGGTAGGCCTACTGTGATCTGAGTAACCAGACTCCAGAGCATTGTTTTCCGGTATCCACCGTTACCTCTGATTGGTCGAATTCAACACTGGTCCATGGTGTGCGTAACGATTGAGGTGGAGCAAAGACTCTCCATCCCTTGTTAATATATTAGAATATAATGTAATATTGCTGTAGGCCTATTGCACAGTTTTATACTATATTCGTCACTCATTCCCCACAACCTTTATCCTTTCCCCTCTCATATTATTATATGTCGATATAATATCTCCATTTAAGTACAAAAGTAATAATTTACAAAGCCAACATTTCCATTTGATTGAGATTACGTTTCATGAAAGTGATAGCTAGTGGTTGCTAGGCTATTTCTAGCGGTTTAAGATATTATCCATGTGCTTTCAATGAATATTTCATTCATTCAAATATTTGTTTTAAGACATTTTCTGGAAAGGCGCTATTCTGTCAAAATGCTAATTGTTGTATTATATTTGACAATATATAATGAATATATTATTCTGCTTTATTTCAATACGTTGCTGTATAATTTATTTCAAGGATTCTTTCTCCAATATAAAGCGAAGGTCATAGCCCTCCTTAAATCCCCTGTGGCTAATCATGGGATGTCATTTGTTTTGAATTTAGATGGCAAAATTCTGGTTCAACGAGATCAGAGGAGCTGTGTCCATCCCATCACGAAGCAATGAAAATGTTCCTCAAATGATGCCAACTAAATTGTTTGATACTTTTATTAGTTTGAGCCCCTCTACAGAAATAGCTGTGCTGCATAATGACGAAGCATTGTATTTAACCCAACATAACCAAGTACACGTGTGTTGGTTATTGATGCTTACGCACATTTTTATATAATCATGCATAATTCCAGCATGAGGCCTGCAGGATTTCTGTCAGCTTATGTGACAGCTGAGAACATCATGTTGGAAACCTGCATCTGCGTGTGTGTGTGTGTGTGTGTGTGTGTGTGTGTGTGTGTGTGTGTGTGTGTATGTGTTACATGGAAGGAGGAAGGGAGAAACAAAGTAAGTAAGTAACTAGTTAGTTCATCTTTTTTTTTACCTGATTAGGATTTGTACCCCATTAACATGAACAAGGCCAATAATAATGGCTTCATCTAGATTATGCTTTAAGTGTACTTATTTCAGTGAGTCACCGGCCAGCTGTGAACCCTTGTCACTGGAGGAGAAGAGTCCCTCTTCTACGACCCCGCTCTCAACCTGAGGTATACTCCCAAATCTGGTCTGCTGTTGCTTGACTTTGGTTAGAAAGTCAAGCAATAGGGTATGATTTTGCTAAAGTCAGCACAACAAGGTGCACTGTGTTGTCTTCATGATTCTAATCCAGGTTAGTGTGTTTTCTATGAGACTACAAGATGAGATGTAGTACCACATTTGACCACCAACGCATGACATGCTTTAGCTCAGTGAGGGCTTGCCCCTATGACAGGGGTCAAGAACTGAGGGCTCGAGAGCCATATGGCTCTTTCAGTGATTACAGTGAAATGCCAGAAATGGGAATACGACAATGTTCAGCCTAAATGATCATGGCTGATTTGCAATAAAGGAATATCTTCCCTGAAAATGTTGAATGTAATTATGTAAACTTCTTCTAAGAACAATGTCAAGTAATTACATTTTGTATGGCTCTGCCAACTAAAAAGGTTCCCGACCCCTGCCCTATGATATCCCTATATTCAATTAGGAATCATTATGGCAAACCCTCGAACCCTTGAGTTCACCTCAGAGGCCGTAGGCAGAGGCTGTAGCCCCACATCCCAGCATGCATCTCTTCAAGTTAATCCACACACCCCTTCCAGTAAGTGACCACTTGTGTGACATAAGTCCCTTTTACACAGCCTGTTCAAGGCAGGAATGCTGCACCTTTATTCTGCCTCGCCTTCTGTATAAAACGCACACACAGGGAATTGGGGGGTATTGTTGTTCCACCTGTAAGCCGGCAGCGGCGGTAGCAACAAAGCCGAATCGACCTGTAAAAAGGTGAACCAAGTATGCTGTGTGTTTGCGCTGCAGACTACCATTTAAATGACCACATTTTCATTGTGTGATTGTTTGTGTCTAGAGAAAGAGATCTACATCCAATAAAGGAGGTCAAGACAGGACAAACGGCTGATTTGTCACAGTTTTGCTGCATTTTTGCCTTACTGAATTCCATTTGTGGGTTTTACATCGAATTTGTTCTTGACTTTTTCTAATAAATAATGGAGCAGCCCATGTCCCAGGTTTACGCCCAGCACAGAATTAAATTTCAAATTTAAAATCTTGTGTACAGATGGGTCACTGTCTACATTAAATATATTAAACATATTAAACACATCTACATTAAAAATATCTATCTGGTATTGTATTAGTAAAATATATATCTATAGAAAAATTTATTTTTTTAGATATAAATATTGGCATTGATATTTGTTCTAATAAATATTAGTCCCAGACTGCAGCAAGACATTTAAGGTATATATATATATAGTAGAACTTACACTCTCTACACAAACAGATATGCAATAATTACATGTAAAATTAGGCATTTCCATTTCATTAGATGGAGATCTCTTTCTCCACACACAAACAATTGCACAATCAAAATGTGTTCATTTAAATAGTAGCCTGCAGCGCGAACACACGGCATACGTACACTTTCCGACGTACAGCCAATCATAATGTGTGATCTGCAAACGCAGAACCCTGAGCCGATCTGGCAGGCCGAGCACATCTGGTACCTACACCGGCATGGTGGGACAGCGGTGTGGCGTTTTGATGACGTGTTATGTGTGCGAATTTCTTTAATTTCTCCTCCAACGTATTTCTGATAGCTCAAACACGTTGCTCGCACAAATCCGCCATTGTAACGTTACCACCGGCCCCACTTTTCCCTCCTTCTCCCACATGTTTTTAAGTCGCGAATCACCGTGTCGCTGCGAATGCCCCTATATTGCAATACTTACGGTAAAACATCATGCCCACACCACCGTTCTCGAGCCATCGTCGCTTCACTGTTTGACCAACGCAACAGCAATACCGTGGACGACGAGAAGTACTCGAGCGCAACTTTCTTTACATGTTAGCTTAGCATTTAACACAATGTATGCCGACCAGATGCAGACACGGAGGGACGGACATTATAGTTTAGGTACCGGTACTATAGCCTTACTGTCTGGAGTTATAGGCTACTGTTTACGTAGCCTACCCCTTTCCCCAAATTAAATGTTTTGAAAATAAATTGCTGATTCCGTTTATTGTTGTTCACATCCTCTTTTCTCCAGACACGCGATTCCGAGATTTGAGATCAAAGAACGACCAATGGGGTTTGAGGTCAAGAACGGCCAATGGGATGTGAGGTCAAGATGAAGAAAAGGGGACTGGAAACTGGGATTGCGTTCACTGTTTACAACAACAACTGCTACAGTTTCTACAAGTTCTACAAACAATGATGGGATAGGGAAAAAACAGAGTGGTGGTAAAAGAAATGACTTTTGAAGAAATGATTCACGGCTCGTGTTCAGAGGAATGCCGGTATGATGGGCTGTGACAAGTGTATGGACCAGTCTGCCGCATCTCTGAGAAACCATTAGGGTGAGGTACGTGAGTTGCCATCCCGCGAGATTTGGCGAGTTTTCAGTACCTTGACACGCCACGCCTCTGATTCCGGAACGCCGGCATGCTATGTAAAAAATCTTTAAATCACGTAAGAAATCTTATTCAACCATTTTAAGTCCTTAAAAGATTTGTTGCCAAATCAATAAAGCCTGCAACCTCCCTGAACAATTTACACACCAATTTGGCATGCAGTAGTGTGTAAATTCACCCTTCATTTTTGACTGGAATGTAAGCACAATTGGGACCATTATGTGAACACTTTGTCTAATTTCCCTAACAGCTGCATACTAAATAAGACCTTTCCATACACAGAGAATGGCTTAAACAATTTTGGTCTGATATATTCAAGTGTGTATACCTGTATCATTGCATTGGATCAAGAAGCTGTTCTATTTGTGTTGGCTTCTTATACAAAATAAGTATTTTTGTATAATATATATTTATTTATTTAGAAGCTTCACTTTTAAGACCATGTCTTTTGAGGGTTTCAATTATTGAAAAATGAAAACTCACAGAAGTGTTTCAAAAGACAATTTAAAAGTTAAAGGGACCTTCCACCGATTTTCAATATTTCAATGTTGCCTAAAAAAAACCTACAAATGAAAAAAATGCTTATAAATGCATTCTGTGGATCAAAATACGGCTATTTTCATTCCCCGGAATGTCCCATGGCCTTTTCCCAGAACTTCCGGGTTTTCAAAAAACTACAAGCAGTACAAGAAGTGCCCTCCCCTCCCGACAAATCACCCTGGCCTATCAGCTTGGAGTTTGGCTGCATGAGATGTTGTTAGCCTGAAGAGCTACACGAGATTTTACAATGGCTGCCAGCATTGAAATCAAATGAGGACTATAACTTCAGCCAAGTCCTACTGAGTGGAAGGAATGACGAATATTTATTTGAGTCAGAATACACAGAAGAGGAAATCTTACAGCGGAGACAGCAGCAGGCAAATGTACAACACCGTGTTCAGAGTCTCTCATTGAAGTAATAAAGTATCGCTGCTTGGACGTTTGACAAAGAGTTTTACGGCTATGTTTATAAATGCAGTATTACCATTACTAAACCACTATTTTTAGAGTTTACTCTTTCAGCGTCTCATTCAATGAATAAAGTAGCAATGCTTGGATACAGGCAGCACAGAGGTTTGCTTTTCTCTGGAGGCTTTCTTTATGAGACGTGCGGTGATATGGCAGGCAACTAACTATGGCAAATAAAATTGTGTATTGATAAAAAGCTTGTAGTTTTATATTCATTACTTTATTATTATTGAAATGCAAATATGGACATGCATATACTTTTATGTCGTTTGTTGGGCTCCATTTCAGCTAACCACTGTTTTACAACACTCAATAGTTGTGAAATGTGATAGCAGCCGCTTTAGCAACTTGATATCCTGTACAACCAAGCACGGAACAATGAGACGGCATAATGTTATCCACATAGTCCACAGGTCGAGAAATATAAAATATGAAACTCTAAACAAAAGTAGCTTATATCTACCGCTCTTATATCTGCTCTCTCGCCCGGATGTAAACAAGTTCCCATAATGTCTGGCTCGACTCACGCTTGCCACGCAATGCACCATGGACGTTGTAGTTAACTGACTATATTATACAACTCACGTCTGTAGTTTATTATGAGTGTTTTTGTTTGGTTTGTGGGTAGATTTCGGCTTGGGACACTATGATGACACCATGATAACACTGAGTTAATAAAAACGTGGCTTTAAGTTGTCTTCAAAATTGCTTAAAATGTTTTCAATTTAGCACTTCTGAAGTCAGCATCTTAGTCTAATGTCTGAGTTCTGAAATAAATGCTTGGTGAAGACCAGCTAAACAGTACAGGCTATGCAACAGATAGATGGGCACTAAATTATGACAATATACCACAATATTTGCTGTTTAATTTCTATGTTCAAAGGTGATGTAGGTACAATGAAGATTTCATTTAATTGTAATTTATTAGAAATTCCATAGCCATCTGTCAGCTATTAGTGAGTGAAATGCACTGTGAGAATATCTGTTTCGAGTTGACTCCGTCTGCGTCTGTATGAGACCATTTAGATTTTAGACCGCTCCTGGCTCATTCCTCACCAATCTCTTCCCTGATTGATTTGGGGAATCCATCTTGCCTGTGAATCACAGGTGCATGAAATGCAACACTTCTCAATTGCGGATAAACTTAGGCAGGGAGGGAGCAGAGACGAGGGGGGAGTTTCTTTGGTTGTTTAGTTTCAGAATCCTGCTCACTTCTGCTCTCTCTCTCTTCACAAATCTTACCTACTGCACCTTTAACTCATACACTATGTAGAACATAGTGTAGACATCCCCTGAATTAAGGTTTGTGGATTCAGATTCCTGTCTGGGATAAAATGATGAAATTAAGTACTTCTTATCTTATCTGAATTGGTCATGTCATTGGTGCTATGGAGTATTTTAAAGGGCCCCTATTTTACGACCAGGTGGGATGTTAATTAGCCATTGCAAGCCGTTACAAGCGTGTCCAAATTAAATCTACCGTCTAGTGACATCACAAGTTGGAGTGTCCATCCAGATGTATGATGGATAGATAAGCCTACCAGTTGGTAGGCTGGTAGAGTGATCTATTCATTATACATCTGCGTGGACACTCCCACTTGTGATGTCACTAGAGAGTAGATTTTGACATGGCTTGTAACAGCTTGTAATGGCTAATCAACATCCCACCTGGTGGTAAAATAGGGGCCCTTTAATAGCGTCATCATGCCCTTTAGCTCTTGGAAGTGATCATGTAGTTATAGCATAGCTTGATTATTATCTTAGTGTCAGGGTCAATTGGTGATTTCAGTCAACATTTAGAAGCGGACTCAGCAGTGATGTTTTAGCCATCGTGTGCTGTGTCGTTACCACTATTGTCTTGCTTGCCCTCAGGGCCATGTGTGTACCTCCCTTGGTGTGCTGGCTGCTGATCCCCTAACATGTGACAGTGGAGACATGGGACCAGGGCTTTACTTTGACCCGTTGTGTCACCACACTTGTGTCCTCGTTGCAATCTGCCAATATGCTTATTGTGTGGCTCACACACTTCCTTTATTGTATTGTTTTTTTTCACAGATAAATCAAAGGTAAATTGTGTAAGAATGTGCGTGTGTGTGTGTGTGTGTGTGTGCGCACTCTGAGGTGTTTCTTGGAGATGTGCACAGGAGAATTTCACTTTATTCAGAAGTATATTTGCAAATTACACCTGCTAATCATTAGCTTGTGAAAAATTATATCCTCAGCAGTCAACACTAGAAACTCCTTGGACTCCTAGGACCTTCCGTCCTTCACACTAATAACTACTAGCACGAGACGATCTCTAAGCCACTGCGTCCCTCTGTCTTGACCATGGTTACTACCATGGGGTTTCTCACAAATAACAAACTAAAGTAGTATTGTAGACTAGAGAGCGATGCAATTTATAACGTCTAGTGCCCTCTGAGCTCCATCTGATGGACAACAGCTTTCTTTGACTGTGATCGCCTGCTTCGTGTTTTTCTCACTGTTAAAGAAGAAAGACCTCATGTCATGAGACACTTCTCTATATTTTCTTTTTACTGGGTGTAGCTGACTTGTCGGCGGCCGTCTAAAATCCATTTCAGAAGATGCGTCCTTACACTTGGCCTCAGTCGAAGGCCTGGGGGGGGAAAGCCATCGGCTGGCGCCGGCGGTGGGAGGGAGCCCAGTCGTGATGTCACTGTGTATATAGTGTGTGTTTGCGCATGCGTACACAAGGTTGTCATTTTTATAGGCTCATATATATAAAGACATGCTAGCGTTGGATACTGTAGGCACATTGTAGTGAGACCCGGGTCAGCCGAAAGCCATCATATTTTCTCTTTTTGACTGGCCAGCTTATGTTGCACGACGACTTGTTGCACTTTACAAGAGTCTGAGGCTTCCTGTCTGAAGCTGGAGATGTGTGGCGCAACGTGTTTAAGAATAGTCCCCGCCACGTTTAGTCTCAGCTCCCTCGCTGGGCCCAGAGACCTGTTCATCATGACACACTGTTAGTCTTATACTAATCTCATGTGTTCATCTCTCTTTCAAGTGTGTGTGTGTGTGTGTGTGTGTGCGTGCGTGCATGCGTGCGTGTGTGTGTGTGTGTGTGTGTGTGTGTGTGTTTCAAGTGCCACTGGAGCAAATTATTTCTACATGGTTAAACATATATCCCACATTTGTCATCATGTAGTCCTTTTAAAACATTGTGTTTGACTGAAAAGATTTACAGCCCACTGTTCCGATGACCCCAAACTGTACAAGTCTTACAGTGTGCTTATTATAATCAAGTTTGTTTGATTTGGGTTCTGTATGGAAATGGGTGTTTTATTTTTAGGACATTTAAGGTATGTATTCAGTGCAGTGTCCAATCTCTCAGCAACAAATGATAATTTGCAGGAATACATTTTTGTTTGTGGCCTTTCTATTTTAAATTTTGAATAAAGAAGAGTTATAAAGAAAAGCATTATTTATCAAGTTAACTTTTAGAGCCACTAATGGTCTCAGCCCACTTAACATACTATTCAATTAAATTTTTTTCTGGTGTATGAAAAATAACCTCTCCATTATTTAAAGTTTGTAAGTACACCATCTAGTGGTCGATTATAGTATAACATGTGAGGTCGGGAGGATGACAGTACTGGTCCTTGAACTATCAGAGGAAGCAAGTCACCACCAGTGTTTTAATGAGTCGCTGTTTGCTGCCACACTCACTCAACTACCAGCCATTCAGAGCTCATTTTTAGTAAATGCAATATCGGAATATCATTGCCCTATAAAAAACACATTATTCAGATAATGTTTTAGATAGCGATTAAAACTGTTGCTCTTCTGTTAAAAGAATTAGCGGTTGCATATCGCAAGTAGTAGGCTACCTATAATCTATAAGAGAGCGACTACTACATTCAATTTGAAGTGAGGACATAATGTTTCAGATCCCGCGCTCTAACACGGTTGAGAACGAGAGCGTGGTTTCTGTTTCCCAACTCCCGGCGTCCAGGAGGGGGCGACGGGCCTGCATACTGGGGTGTCGAGTTCGACCCTGCAACGAAAGTAGGCCACGCGCGCGCACACACAAATGAACACACACACACACACACACACACACACACACACACACACACACACACACACACACACACACACACACACACACACACACACGCACACGTACACACACACACACACACACACACACACACACACACACACACACACAATCACACACGCGCGCGCACACACACAAAAACACACACACACACACACACACACACACACACACACACACACACACACACACACACACACACACACACACCACGTATTTGCAGCGTAGGGCCTAGGCGTTTACTACGAGAAGCACAGACAGATGTATCTCG
>OOFB01018613.1:0-11996 GCA_900323305.1 Trachyrincus murrayi | reverse complement strand
AATGACCTTTATGTGTCACACACACACACACACACACACACACACACACACACACACACACACACTTGGGCTTCTTGGTCGCTGTGTTTTTAATTTCACACTGGACCAGGCTTGGTGTATTGTACTTTATTCATCCCAGACCGGGAAATAAGACGACAAAGCAGAAAGTGCAGTACTGTAATATGAATAAAAAAATGGATGACAGACTAGAACTACAAATGATGTACTGTATTTCTACACACATCAAACATGTCACATGGATGCTCTAGATGACATCAAACACCGTGCCACATCGATGCTCTGAAATAATCTCTTAACTCACGTCTGTATTTAGTATAATAAATTCCACTAATGTATTTCTTCCCCCCCCACCTGACAGGTAGAGACTATGTTGCGCCCGCAGCCGCCGCTGCCATCGCATCCGGCCGCATCGTGGCCGTCATCGGTGCCGTGGTGGACGTTCAGTTCGACGAGGACCTCCCTCCCATCCTCAATGCCCTGGAGGTTGCCGGTCGCGAGTCCAGGCTAGTCCTGGAGGTGGCCCAGCATCTCGGTAAAGCCCCCCCCCCGCCCCAATTCACTGTACACATAACTCTCAGGCAGTCACATTTAGTGACGCTCAACTTATCGATAATTTGGACCCTGGATGTCTACGTTAACGTTGCTTTGTGATTTCCTCAGGTGAGAACACAGTGCGCACCATCGCCATGGACGGTACCGAGGGTCTGGTGCGCGGACAGAAGGTCCTGGACACCGGCGCCCCCATCAGGATCCCCGTGGGGCCCGAGACCCTGGGCCGGATCATGAATGTCATCGGAGAGCCCATCGACGAGAGGGGTCCCATCTCCACCAAGCAGTGAGTCCCGGCATCCGTCGCCGCCCAACGGCATCATGATTGGCTGTCGTATGTGTCCGTCTATTGTCGATGGGAGAGTTGTTTATAGGCGGAGGTTTCAGGGCGGGGTCCAACATTTACTTCTAGAATTTGGGCTTTTTACCTGCAGGAGTGGAAAAATCTATCAGCCATTTGTTTTGTGTTAATTTTGGACCCAGTTTCAGGGGTTATTTATGGAAGACAACATGAAATGTCATTTACAAATTGCAATGTGTATATATTTAAGGTGTGCCTTTTTGATTTGGTGGAGCCTTTAATCCAACGTGTCTTTAGATAAATGCATACTTAAGTACATTTATTCTTGCCGTGGGTTGCTGCCAGTGGGAATCTAACCCCTAACCCTGGCAGTGACCTACCAGTTGTGCTATGCAGAACCTCATTTCAATGGCTCTGCAGAACCTCTGTAGAGTGGGCCTTCCCTCCTTGCTAATGCTTAGGCAAGGCAAGCCTTCAAACACAAGGCCATTCAAAGGAAGAAATCACATGTAAAAAACATTACGAGGACAATCATTAAAAAGAAAAATACAAAAACCCATGAGACTGTAAGATGGTAAGGGAATGTAAGAGTTGCCTTGCTTAGTAAGTTAGTTCCCTAACGAATGCTGTGTATGTGTTTTTTATTTTAATGTCTTCTCCAGGGTGGCGGCCATCCATGCCGAGGCCCCAGAGTTCACAGACATGAGTGTGGAGCAGGAGATCCTGGTGACGGGCATCAAGGTGGTGGACCTGCTCGCCCCCTACGCCAAGGGAGGAAAGATCGGTAGGCCCTCCCTCGCTCCCGTCGTGTTTACGGGCTTTTCGTTGTGGACAGTGAAGATGCGGGGGGTGAAAGGGGGAGGGAACGACTCCATGCAACAAGGCAGATCATTGGTCGGTGCAGTTGTGTATTTGGCACCGCCCTCGCTTTTTTCCGGCTGACGCAAATGTCCAACAATTAATGACGTGTCCAAAAAGGTCACCGGAAGTCTCAAGACGCTAAGTGTTTCCAAACAACTAAATCGTCATTTTTACCGTCTATTTTTCCTGGCGACAGGTCTGTTCGGGGGTGCCGGTGTGGGCAAGACCGTGTTGATCATGGAGCTGATCAACAACGTGGCCAAAGCCCATGGTGGTTACTCTGTGTTTGCCGGCGTTGGAGAGCGCACCCGCGAGGGAAACGACTTGTACCATGAGATGATCGAGTCCGGCGTCATCAACCTCAAGGACACCACCTCCAAGGTATCTGTTCCGGGGAAAACACGCTAGTACTTGTGTAATGTTATTGTTAGATTCAGCGTATGGGTTTATGTCACTTCAACTTGCTTCTGTAACCCGGTTACCGCAATGGCGTGTGAAACTGGAAACTTTTTTTTATTTTGCCACGACTCGTTGAGCAATAGATTTTTGAACTGGCAGATCGGAGTCTACTTGGAAATGTATGAGTTGGTTACAGCCCTACTTGATTTGTTGTTCACAATGTATGAACTACTTGGTAGTTCTTGTGTAGCGCAATTGGAGCAAGGCATTAACACTGCCAGGGTTAGCGGTTCGAGTCCCACCTGGGGCCACCCATGCCAACTACATATGCACTCATGGTGTCGTGGTAAGAGTTCACCAGATGGAATTTATTTAGAATTTATTCAGGTTTAGATTTCACGACTAGATTATTTAATATTGTTGGCCATGTGTACATTAATCAGATTTAAGGGAAAAGGCGCTGAAAATACGTTTTTATATCGCAATGAAGTGTTCTACAGCGCTTTGCTATTTATTAACTCGTCATTTTCTGACTAACATTTTCTCTGCTTCGCCCGCCCACTCCCTCCTGTCCACCAGGTGGCGCTGGTGTACGGCCAGATGAATGAGCCCCCGGGCGCCCGTGCCCGCGTGGCCCTGACCGGCCTCACCGTGGCCGAATATTTCCGTGACCAGGAGGGTCAGGACGTGCTGCTCTTCATCGACAACATCTTCCGCTTCACCCAGGCCGGCTCCGAGGTCGGTCAGAGATCCGCCGTGTTAATTAAAGCAAACTAACCGTCCGGTTCAACACATAGGAGTGCTTCTGCTCGAGGCGTTTGGTTCTCGTCTGTGATTTGGTTCGGATATTGATCCTACTGGAGTCGTGCGCGTTAAGCACACAATAACAGCCCATTTTTTTAACACAAGGTGTACAATTTTCTTTACAAGAAAACAAAATGCTGAATACATTAGACTAATATCCATATAAAAACAGATAAGCGATAACGGTAAAAGCAACCTGTGGATTGAAAACGGAAAGGGCAGGCAGCATCACAATCTATAAAAGTTTTATTTTGAGATGTATAAAAGATATTGATGTTTAAGGTTATTGAACAATTGGATTCTTGTAATATTTGGTTAGTTCGTAGGGATGATTCATAAATATCTAAAATTATAGAATTATATTATTTTTGTATTTCTTTCACCGCAGTTGGCTGTAAAAACATATGTAAAAAAAAAAAAACGTGAAGTGAACTACAAGTATGGTTAAGAGCTTGTTGCTGATGGTGGTTCCTCTCCCATCCGGCCAGGTGTCTGCCCTGCTGGGTCGTATCCCCTCTGCCGTGGGCTACCAGCCCACCCTGGCCACAGACATGGGTACCATGCAGGAGAGGATCACCACCACCAAGAAGGGCTCCATCACATCTGTCCAGGTGAGGCACTGTTTCGCTACTTCCTCTTGTTTGCCATGGGTGGCTAGAGGAAATGCCAATTTCTAAACCCCTGTTATTGTAGAATGCGGCATGAATAAACTGCATATACAGCTGTAGTGTCTTCGTTTAAAAATAAAAGTACCCTGGGCACTTTTATTTTGAAATGCACCATTAAAAATAAATCTGCATCTGTGTATATAAAAATGAGCAATGATTCAAACGTGCACAAATTCCTGTTTAAATAGGAACAATTAACTTTTACTGTATTTAGTAAAACATTTTAACCGCCTTTTGCGTCTCCGCCTCAAGGCCATCTACGTGCCCGCTGACGATCTGACTGACCCCGCCCCCGCGACCACCTTCGCCCATCTGGACGCCACCACCGTGCTGTCCCGTGCCATCGCCGAGCTGGGAATCTACCCCGCCGTGGACCCCCTGGACTCCACCTCCCGTATCATGGACCCCAACATCGTGGGCGCCGAGCACTACGACGTCGCCCGCGGCGTGCAGAAGATCCTCCAGGTGCGTTTACCCATCATGCCTTGCAAGTACTATGTTGTGTCGACAGAGAGAGATGGCCTTTTTTTTTTTTGCACTAAATGCTATTATGCTGTTATACTAAACTTCTTGTAAGTTGACAAGTCATTGGTGAAATCTACCAGCTAGCTAATTAAGATGACATCAAAGTAGGGTTTTTTTTTTGTTTGACAATGGACAATTTTAGTTGGAAATCCTGTTTGTTCCAAACCTCTTCCACTTTTTTTCATCCCAGGACTACAAGTCCCTGCAGGACATCATCGCCATCCTCGGTATGGATGAGTTGTCTGAGGACGACAAGCTGACTGTGTCCCGCGCCCGCAAGATCCAGCGTTTCCTCTCCCAGCCCTTCCAGGTGGCCGAGGTCTTCACCGGTCACATGGGCAAGCTGGTGCCCCTCAAGGAGACCATCAAGGGCTTCCAGAGCATCCTGGCTGGTATGTAGCCGCCGCCGTCGCCACGTCTGTTTCGCGTTATCGTGAGTCGGTCAGCGACTGCTTGGCTAGAGGGGAAGAAATGACTGCTGATAATGGGTTTAAAAGGGCCCCATATTTTGTCAGCGGCTGTTGTGTCGAGGAGCCATTGCTCCCTGTTTCATCACTCTACCCTCTAGTGACATGACAAGTGGGAGTGTCCGCCCAGACTCCCCTACATGGATCAACGTTACCAGTTGATTAGGTCCCCTGGGTATGCTGGTGGTAAAGTGTGGGCCCTTAAGGTGCCCTTGTTGAATGTTATGGTTGTTTTTTGGCCTGTGGTTCCCACCGATGGCCACTTTTGCAAGAGGTTGTCAGACTTTCAACCAGGGATGAGGATTTCGTTTGCTGTAACTGATAACTGTTGCCATGTTTTTAGTTGTCGAGCGGGTGAACTCCTGACATAATTTACCTAATATAGTTGTTCGGAGTCTGTCTTACCCCTTAACACCTTTATAATATTTTTTTCGGTCCACAGGTGAGTACGATGCCTATCCAGAGCAGGCCTTCTACATGGTGGGCCCCATCGAGGAGGTTGTCCAGAAGGCTGCGAAGCTGGCTGAGGAGCATTCATAAACATCTAGGCAATTTAACTGTTGTGGGGGGGGGGACTGGAGATACTCCTCAACTAGGAGCACTTGGGTTTGTAAAACACGTCATAATGCATAAAATGTCATCCTGAAAAGTTCTATTTAATGTTTCCAATGGAAGGTGGAATAAAGATCTGTCTTTACGTTTAAGAAGGAAGTACATTCTGTGTCGGCTCGTTTTCTAGGCTGTGTTGCCGAGATCAGGATACTGTTGGGTGGGTGGCTGGCTGTGTCCAGTTTGACCACTCGATGGCAGTTGTGAGCCACGCTGTGCTTTGCCTACCGTTATGTGTTGCAGCTTGACGGCCAGAAATGAAATAAAACGATTGTTAACGAAGATGTTTCATAGCTCTCTGTGGATCAAACTGTTTTTATAACCCTGACCTGCTTTATCAGGAGAATGAATCCAAGGTGTCCCATTCAATCTTAAGCCATAAATGTGTATTAATATTTACATAGCATTTACGTAGCTTTGTACACAGCTCAGGAACACTACTCTGATAAGAAAAAAAACTGCTGTAACCCAGAACTGGTGAGTTGGAAAGCTTATAGTGAGACTATACAGTAAAGTTTCAGAACGGACACATTTCAGTACACTGACTTCCACCAGATTCGATTTATGTATGTCTACAGGTAGACTGGACATTGGGGTTTGAGCTCAGCACCTTTCACCTGGGAGTCAAACCAACAAGTTAGACTATCCTGCCTCCCAAACTGAAGGGTGACCTCACCCTGTATGACCCCTGCATCGTTATTTACATGCAACTAAATTCTATTCAAAATGCCGTTTCAACATTTTATTCCACACAGACTATTGATTTGATAAAGTGATTTGCAAACAAAAAAAAGGCCTTGAACCCTCCATGTGGGGAAATGCATGTTCACGGTCTGGCTTTATTTCATCATCGCGTTACACACTTTGACATCCCTCCCAAGGCCATGCAGATAGCAGAGCTTTCCGCTATCTGCATGAAACCGATAAGTCCCAGACTTCGCCCGCTAGTGCCATTTATAAACTGACACAATGACCAAGTAAATGCTTGATATGAACCACAACTTGTCTTTGCTTACAGATCAAACAAAAATAGATCAGTTTCATCCTACAAATACATCAAATATAAAAGGGCGTTGCCGAGCTCTGCCGCGAAAGTCGGAAGGCTTTTCGCGGCAGAGCTCGTCATTTCGTGACCGTTCCGGTTGGCGATTTCGCGGCATCTTATTTGACCGCCTTCGCCGGGGTAATGGCGGAGGACAGCAGCAGGAAGTCGGTGAAGCTGCTCGGCATGTACGACAGCGGCAGCCAGAACAGCTTGGCGTCCCATCCCGGCGAGTAGCGTTTCCGCGGGGTTACCGCGGCGATGGCGTGCTCCATGCAGTGCACCACCTTCATCAGGTCCGCGTCAGCCATTTTGGGGACCCCCTTAATCACTGGCTCCACTAAAGAAGAAGAAAAAGAAGGGGGAGGGTCTTAACAGCCTCTCTTGGTTGTAGTAGATGACCACGTATGTTCATACCACAGCGTTGTTGAATACTTGATCCTTATTGGTCAATTACGTTCCATGGGTGTGCATTATTGTTCAATTAACGGGACACCTCTGCATTTTACCAGTTCAGAATCAATGCGCTGATCGACGGTCAAATACAACTGTCGACCAGATGTTTCCTTGACAACGTAAAAACGATATGCTCAAAGAAGAATATTTACATTTCAGCTGATTAAGTCGACAAAGTACAGATCACGGCATGGGAACAAAAGAACGAAAGAGCCCCGGTTTACTTTTCTGCAGAAAGTCGTGTCCGTAATCGTCTCGGACCTCCTGGGGCATCTTCTCCCACACCCTCAGGCTGCTCTGCCAATGGGCTTCGTAGGCGGTGACCGCCGTCCTGAAGAAGCCGGGCTCGATGGCACACACTTTCACCCCAAATGGTTTCATGTTAAGTCTGGAAAAACAAGAGTCATCAAAAGCCACCGCTTTAGCATGCTGAACACTGTACAGCAGAGGTTTGATTCCCGGCCCCGACCCGAGACCCCGGGTCCCGGGGCGGTCTCGTGGTCAGAGATAGAACGTCTTTTTTTTGTCATAGCAACTGGGGTGGGGAGTAAGCTATTTGGTCTGATAATCAGGATGTTATATGTATTAGAACATTGTAACCTTAAACCTTACGTATCAATCACTGTGATCGATACATAGTTTCTAATAAACAGTTTCGCTTCCATGTTTGCGCTATTCATTGCGCTGTCCATATCGGACCCAGGATAGATGCGTATATCCTACACAGGAAGTGCTTTGAAATTTGCTTTATCAACAGATAAAGCAAATTTGAAGAACTCGATTGGCCCAGATCATCAACTCTCGATGACTCCTTTTATTTTCACGCTGAAGCAGCTCAGCTGTCTCGTTTCTACACTGCTCCTTTCATGCTGTTCAACCACTTAGCTGCTACTGCTTGTCTCCTCAACAGGTATAGTGAATGAGCAATATGATGGAGGAGGTAGGAAATAGTTTTGGAATGCAGTTTTCTGCGAATTTCTACTATTTTTGTTAGGTCAGCCATCTGGATTCACTGGATTCACAAATGTTCAGAGGAATGTTATTTGATTGGATCCTCATGAGCTGTCTCCCCTGCAGAGGTTCTGCTATAACAGGACCGCTGGATTCCAGATACAGAACAGGTGAAAAGATGGCTATCAAAATAAATAAACAACACATAATTGCTAATTGCTAATGTGAATTAGCGGTCCCTGCTATGGGCCAACCTGAGGCTGTCGTTGAAGGACTCCACGCCATACTTGGAGATGCAGTAGGCGCCGCCGGTGGGGCTGACTCTGCCGAACACGCTCGCCACATTCACCACCCGCCCCTGCGCCTTCTTGATGAGCGGCAGCACGCTCAGTGTCACGGCAACCACGCCATCCAGGTTGACCTCCATCATGCCCCTGTAGTCCTCGAAGGTCAACCAATCCCAGGGCGCCGAGGGCGTGGCTACCCCCGCGTTGTTCACCACCGCCCACAGACCTGAGGGAACACACACCAAAATATGTCCCACTGAAACGACCAGTGCGAGTATTGTTTTTTCCCCGTGTTTCAAAAGGTGCTACCGATGGTCAAGATGACTTAAGACTGGTTCTGGAATGCCACAACGGAAACACAACGAACCACGCTCCCCGACTTTGTCCTTGATCATGGCCGCCACCTTGGCGATGCTCTCTAGGCTCCGGACATTGAGGTGCGTGGGGGTCATCCTGTCGGAGCAGCGCTTCCGCAGCTCCTCCTCGCCCTTCTCCGTGAAGCAGCCGGCGATCACGCTGAAGCCCAGCGAGTCCAGGTGGCCCGCCAGCATGTTGCCGAAGCCCGAGTCGCAGCCCGTCACGTACACGTGCTTGGCGCCCTTGTCGGACACGCGGGGCATCTCCCGCACCCAGCGGTACAGGAAGAAGAAGACGACGACGACCGTGCCGAGGATGTACAGGTACATGACTAAACCGCCGGAAAAAGAAGGGAGCATTTGAGAATTGTTTTTGTTGTCACGTTTTGTGTTTATTATTAAAAAAAATTTAACTTTTATCATTTATTTGTTTTGAGATTTTGTAGATCAAATTTGTCGCATTCTGTAAATAACCAGAAAGCAGCCTCGTGTATCCAGAATGCACTTCGGCTTTGCGGGCTTGGGGGCGTGGCCATGAGCTCCGTACAGCTGCCGGGGCGTGGCCTCGTTCGAAGAGGAAGCGGCCTGCTGGTCACTGTTAACCCGGCCGGTCTGTTCTGGTAGTCACTGTTAACCAGGCCGGTCTGTTCTGGTAGTCACTGTTAACCAGGCCGGTCTGTCAACCAGGCCGGTCTGTTCTGGTAGTCACTGTTAACCAGGCCGTTGTCACGAAGGGACGGTCGAAATTTGATCGTCCGTGGTATATATTGTATCATAGCATACTGCCAAATGTCTAGCTAGCTTTCACAATTAATAATAAAATCCTGTTATACATATCGTTATAATACATTTGACTCATTTATTTAATTTATAAATGTACAATTTACAGACTGTTGCCTCCTGATGTTGAGAGGGGGTAGCGGAAGTAATTCTGGGTAATGTAGGAAAACAGCACACTGGAGCAGAAGCAGAAGCCTGACACGACAGCCAGTGACGAATTTCAAATAACGATAAAGTACAATATTACACATATCTTTTACAATACAATTGTAATTGTATTGTACATCACCAATAGATGTTTTAGAACGATGTTGTGGAGTGTGTGTTGTTGGTGGCTGGTTTAAGCACCCTCACCTGGAGTCTGATAAGGGTGAGGCTGCACACCTGTGGTGCACTGACACAGGTTAAACCAGCACACACGCTCATTAGCATGTCAGCACGTAGCACCTGTTCTCCCTGTTCAAACAAGCTTAAACTCTGCAGTGAACTGATTTAATCATCATCTGCCTGTGTCCTGAAGAGCCCTGAAAGGTGGCATGTAGCAGGGGAGACAGCTGCAGATGTCTGTGTTTTAGGCTGTATTATTACTTTATGGTGCTTGTGTTAGCATTATTTAGTATTAAAACTACATATAGAAATAGCACATAGGCCTACTAAGGCATCCTTTGTAACTTTATTACAACGTTTATTGTAACGTTATTATGGGAGGCCAGGGTGCTGAGCGCCCTCAACAAAAGTTTGGAGGGGTCTCTAACATCCTCAAACACTATTCTCTTCATTTCAATGCCATGCCCTGCTCTTACAATGTGTTGAAATGCACTATAGAATACATAGATCCAATGTAGCATATATAATTCAAAAGGGAACACCCCCCCCCCATCTAGAACTATGTGTTCAGCTGGCAACACATTGCTTGGGGAGGCAATTGGGGAGAGAAGCAATCGATAACCTTTTATTTTATAACTTCTTATTTGGCCGAAAGCCAGGCAGTAACTCGGACACGGTATAGTAGTGTATTGATGGTACCTGTCGCACCTATAATGTATAATGGCGCCTATAGGTGCGTAAGCGACTTCATTGAGATAAGTAAGAATCTATTGCGCAATTACGCAGCCAGCACTCTAAGAAAAACATGTGGGTGCCACTGCTGCGCGTCTCTCTACAGCTGAACTTTTTTTACTACAAACTTTATGTTGTAGTAAATGATTACAGCCCGCATCTGAACCGCCTGGGATCAGTAGAGTCGTTTGGTTTGAACTTTTGGACCTGTTTATCTCTCCCCAAGTCCCAAATACCAGACAGGCAAGCTACCATGAAAGCCCTGAACTTTACTACTACTTCTTACCAAAGAAATGCACTTGGCCTTGTCTGTCGTTATCTAGATCTTTAGATCCGCAGTATATGTATAGCTGGTTAAAATAGTGACTACTATCTATTGTTCTCCAGACTGTGGAGACCTTTAGGGAATAGGCCGACCTGAAACTAAAGGTTGTAGATGTTATTAAGGGTAGCCTATGTTGGCAGATGTTTTCCAAAGGTTACCATAAAACCCAACATGGATCCTGATCGTGATCTGGGCTTGACGAGTGAACCTTCTGGTCGCATCTCATCATCTCCTATAAACTATAAACCAACAGTTTAAAATCTTTAAAAGTCTTAACAGGCCTATAAACAACACCAGGTCCCACAAGTACAATATATACAGTAGGTTACAGCGACGGCACATACTTCCAGTCAAAACAGTTATATAACAATAATCATAATACTAATAATAACTAGATTATAGAATAATTATTATAATAACTAGAGGTAGTAAAACTAGTAAATAGTCAACTCCCACTCTCTCAGCCTCCCCCCTCACAGACACGCACACACAGGCCAAAAGCACCCGGCTGCAATCGGCCTTAATTGGCCGCAGCCGGTGCTGGACACAGGTAGAACCAGACCAGTCCAGCTGGGAGAACTCTCGCGAATCGACCAATACATTTTTGTTATGCAAATAGCACCTCAACTCTCCTCTCTGATTGGCTCTTATGTACTCCTACCTACCTACGCTCTCCCAATGCATTGCCTATGGCGAAAACATGTAGGTGTTCAAAGCGTTCAAAGCGAAGTCTTACAAAAACTATAAATGGAATTGCTTAGATATTTACACGTTGAGTGAAAGCATAAACTGCTGAACATTTTTATATACAATATGTCCATGTAGCTTTAAAACTATAGGAGTAGCGGCAAGTTAGAAAAGTACTATGACTATTTCAGATGTCCAACTGCTGCCAGAGTGAGAACTGAACATTGTACAATGTATTTCAATGACAAAAAAAAACTATGAATAAAACCATGAATATTTCCAAAACCATAAAAAATATAAAAAAACACAAATACAACCCAAAAACTACAAAAGAACATGAACATTTTGATGCAAGTATGAAGTTTCCAGCACAAAAGATGACAAACTAGTTACATTTTAAAAGAACCACAAAAGTGGGGGGGGGGATAATACTAAAGAACAGAAAAAGGAGGATAACATTGTGCCTGGTCGGGTTCTTCTATCACCACCACCACCAGAAAGTGACCCTGTAGTGAAACATGCTCACCAGCTGCTGCAGGGTGGACTGCACGACGAACACACGACGAAGGAAGACCACGGCGTGAGCTTCTTTATAGCGAGCTTCCACTGATCTCAGTTCAGTCGCCATGGCGACCCGCCCGCCCGCCCGCCCTACACACCTACACACCCGGCGCATACCCCGCGCACGCGCAGCTTAGCTCCGAGATAAGCTCCGCCCAGCGTCTCTCTCTCTCTCTCTCTCTCTCTCTCTCTCTCTCTCTCTCTCTCTCTCCCTCTCTCTCTCTCTCTATCTATCTATCTATCTCTCTCTCTCTCTCTCTCTCTCTCTCGACCAACCGGTCTTATCCG
>OOFB01018611.1:2500-22535 GCA_900323305.1 Trachyrincus murrayi | reverse complement strand
GGGGGGGGGGGGGGGGGGGGGGGGGGAGGGAGGGAGGGGGGAGGAGGGAGGGAGGGAGGGGGGAGGATCTCTTCAACACAGTGTCCTGTAATACTGAAGCTCTTCCAAGTCTTTCTGGCAGTACCGCATGTTGCTTCTGATGCAAGCGCATGCGTCGTCTGTAAAATGTAAAATGTCCTCTTTTCTTCTCCATGCAGTTGCTGCATGCATTGTGCAATGCAGCAATTACATTTACATTTACATTTAGCCGACGCTTTTATCCAAAGCAACTTACAAGTACTTAACTATTTCAGGGACATTCCCCCTGGAGCAACTCAGGGTTAAGTACCTTGCTCAGGGGTACAATGGTGGCAGGCCCGGGGATCGAACCCATGACTCTCCGGTGCTCCGTCTGGAAGCACTGTTCCTTATCCACTAGGCTACCATCACCCAATTACAGTGTTTTGTTCACCTGTTAGATTTTTTTATTCTGCTACAGGCTATTGTTTTTTAGTTTTTTAAGTATATGGTTGAAAACATGATGCCAATATATTATCACCTATTGAACTATTGAATATTTTCACTTTTTAATAGCGACAAGGAAATCTGGGATATAGACTCAAGATGACAAGACTATAGTTTCGGCCGCACAGAGCCATCGTGAAATATCTTCTATCAAATACATCATTTTCTAGGACCCTACTTTAAAGCCTTGTTCCAGAAAACACTTTTCCTACGACTCAAACTAAAGGAAGCTGAAAGGAGCTGTCCGGTTCTGTGATTATCTCTACTGCCAACATGGGCTCTGTGATTGGTTTTAATGTGTTTTTATTTGTAAAATGGAAGTCTTTGGCACAAAAGGTAACTGTCTATATGCCATTCGCTCCACAGACAATAAATGTGAGTGGGAGAGGGGAATAAAACACAGCTGCTTCGTCATTTCATCGGGGACATCAGAAACTCTGTCCTTGTCCTCCATATTGAATGGAAACGCAGAGTAAGACAATGTGGTGTGTTTTCTTCATCTACTGACGAACACTCATTACACACAATGTGGTGTGTTTTCTTCATCTACTGACGAACACTCATTACACACAATGTGGTATGTTTTCTTCATCTACTGACGAACACTCATTACACACAGTATGGCTGAAGACATTCGCTTTTATCATCACTTTTAGCAGGAAAAGCAGCCAACCGTAAGCACAAGCTGTATGAGACCAAACATGAAAACGTCCATCCTCCTGCATGTCATGTAACCTCTATATAATGTCGTGATAATGTAGGTTTTTTGTTATACTGTTATGAACTGCTTTTCAACAATTAGACACCTGAAAGGCAGCGACGTGTTTATAATATGATTCCTAACGTCTCTTCCGGGAAACACAAAGTAATTCCAAAAAAACTAAATCCTTCCTTATCAAATGATAACTTTTGAGCTGAACGTGTTTATCATTCCAACTGTGAAATATCAAACAGCATAGGGAAGTGTGGCAGAGCAGGAAAACGGGGACTAATTACTTTAATTACCAATTAATTTGTACTTTTGATTCCAGTACTCGCTCTACAAAATTGAAAAAGGCATATAAACAAAGCAACAAATAAACAACAAACAAACAAATAAAAAATAAAATACATATACTGTATATATATTATTGTTATTATATATCATTAATATTACCCATATGTCAATGTCCACATTTATAACAGTATACTGTAGGTACTACAGTACATACCAGGATATTTCCTGTGTGTACTCAGTGTCATTCCGGTAGTGATTATACGCTGAAAGACTGCTTAAATAGCCAAGTCCAGCAAGCCTTCCATTACAGTTTTTTTTTTTAAAGTATGTGCTGTCAATCACAACAACCAACTACCAAGGCTGCACTCCAACACAGACGACCGCCTCCAGGTACTTTATGCTGTCAAATGGAGGTTTCTAATGCCAAAACTAGCTTAGCAAATATATATATATATATATATATATATGACAGGTTAAAAAATGAGAACACATGTTAGTATAGCTTAAACGTGGGCTGACTGGGGTCTGAGGAATGAATTAATATTTCAGTTTTGCACACATAATCGTTGCTTCATTGGGTGGGCTGAAATATATTTCTATTTCTATTCATGGGAATTGCTCATATGGTCTGCTACACGCTCAGACTTCAAGAGATTGGACAAGATGAGATAAGACATGCGATAAAACACACACACACACACACACACACACAAATAAAAAGCAAACTCCAAACAAGTAATCCGTCCAAACAGTATCATGATTGCAAATCCGTCCGACGGATGCAGTAGGAGCGCTCCGTTCTCTTCATTAACACGCGGTTATGGCTTCAGCTTCAGGCCCGGATGTGGAACCCAGCGCTCCCCTGGTTACATTATATCCAAAGCTTATTAACTTGACCTCACTTGAGTTTGAGCTGGTGAAATGGAGGATTCAGACCAGTATGAAAAGTACAGAACACCACTGGGGTGTTATTATTAAACACAAGTGAGAGCTGAGGAGGAGACAGTCAAGAGAGACAGGAAGAAGGAAGGGAGACATTATAAGAGCGGAGAGGTCGGAGCTAGAGACGGACCACTCGTCAGCACTGCTGCAGCAGCACCGATATTTTTAGAGTCCGGGGCTCGAAAGGAGATATTTGTGAAGGAAAATTGCCTTGTAAAAACGTCAATCCTCCGCCAGACTCAGTGTGAACTGGTATACACAGGGAGGACAACAACTCTCTGCTCTTCTCAATGTGGTGCAGACCCAATGAAGGTCAGATGAGAGAGAGAGTCAGAAAGAGAGAGAGAGAGAGAGAGAGAGAGAGAGAGAGAGAGAGAGAGAGAGAGAGAGAGCGTGAGAGAGAGAGAGTCAGAGAGAGAGAGAGAGAGAGAGAGCAGAAGAGAGAGGAAGTGAGAGAGAGAGATCGAATTCCCAACTTCCAGAGATGGAGTGTGTGCATGTGTGTGTGTGTGTTAAGAGTGATGACTTTCTTCCACAAGTGACCACTGCAATCTTTATATAAGGGGAGGACTGCTCTGACTGTTGTGGCAGCCTGGTGGGCAAACCTGGGGAAGAAGCAATCCCCCTCACGCACACACACATACACACACACACACACATGTACACACACACACACACACACACACACACATACACACACACACATACACACACACACACACACCCAACGCCGATGTGTGTGTGTGTGTGTGTGTGTGTGTGTGTGACGGTTAGTAACCTCAGAGCTGAGGCCCATGGGATACGGCGATTGTTGCTAGGGGTGAATGGACCTTAATGAGGGCAAACAGCAAGGATAAAGCAGACACGTACACACACACACACACACAAAGACACACACATGTGCATGGAGGTGCGCGCACACACACATTCACATAGAGAAAATCCGTAAATCAGAAAGCAACAGTGTTACACGTGTGCAGCTGCGGCCCCCAAGTATCCTGGGTGTGAGAATACTTGAAAACAACTTCAAATAGTGACTATCAGTAACATCCCTGTGGGGGAAATGACTAATGAAGAAAGCAGACTTCAAAGAGCTGAGGAAAAAAATTGGCTTCTCTTTTATTTTTCCTAACAGCCGGCCACAAAGCGTACGTGCGTGTGGTGAATATATTGGCGTGGCCATGGTGAACGCAATAGAACAGACGTGGTCTGTGTGTACATGGTCGGGCATGTACTTCTATATATATGTACATATAGCTCTTTTTCACAGCAAAGCAACGAAAACATAAGCATCTACTGTATGTTTTCACGTAATTCACACAAATCACATCAAATGAAGGCATTACCGTATGAAAAACGTTCTTCCAGGTGACTGCAATTGAGCCATGCTTCACTGATGTGTGTGTTACTAACACGTAACCACAGGACAGATTTTTGAAGGCGCATCTAAAATGGAGGAGATTGCCACTGCCATACACACAGTGAACCCTATCCAGAGTGTTAATCTTTGTGCTTCCAGAACAACCCGTGGGAGCCATTAAGTGGCCAGCGTTGCCGTTGCATTATATCTGGTGTGCCTCTCACGAGAGAGTGGAGGTAGGTTCGGGGACAAGACCTCCGTAATGGTGCTGGCACTGGTGTTTCATCTGGTGTCTCATCTGGTGTTTCATCTGGTGTTTCATCTGGTGTCTCATCGTGTGTTTGGAATGTGTTCAATGAAAGGTAAAACGAAAAATGCAAATTAGCTGTGCTCCTTGCTCTCTGATTGTATCGGAAAATGTATCAAATTTGATCGCTATCTAAATTCGTAAATGTGAAATAATATTTTGTTGATACATTTTCTTTCGCCGGTGCTTCGATGGTACACGCGTGCGAGGGCCGACCCCCAACCCCAGCTCTGCCTATTTCCATGTCAGACCATATATATTCATTTTATTTCTTTTAATTTCTTTTACTTGCGAGTGGTGTGCTGAAATATTTCTTAGATTTCTTTAAATTGTTCTCGTCTTTAATTTGCGTGCCTCATTAATTTCGTTTTGAAACTACACGGCTAACTTAGAAATCGGACTGACAAACATTAGTTTAATCTCAAGTCTTGCATTTGGAAGACGTATCTATGTATTCATCAAGTCACGTATCAGTTACGATCAGAACTATAGGTTACGTGATGTAGCCTATTAGGCCTACCAAGTTTATACTATGCCCCAGACAAGAGTGTTTTTAGTTTGAGGGGTTACACAAGTAAAAAGGCATGTATTGTGTAGCAGGAGATGAGGTAGGATATAATAATAATAATAATGGCAACAATTACATTAACCTTTTTAATGATAGAATTATATGAAAGAATGAATAATAACGTTGCAGAAATGTAATCTTGCCAAAAATATGTTCAACCGAGCCACCTTACACTATCCTGCCCTGCAATAATACTCCATCAAAGCAAAAAATGACTTTCTCCAAAAATATTTGTTTGATTTGAGTTTTGGTTTCATTTAAATTCCACCTCACCTCCCCTGTGCTTGCACCGAGTCACATCTGGTATGAGCATAGGAGTGGAGTCGAGCGAAATTATCCCAAAAATAAACACAAGCACCGAAGATAGAGTTGCGTGTTTACCCTTCTTGTGGAGCAACTTTCAAACCCTTGAGAGTGAAGAAAGGGTGAAGAGAGAGACGAAAGAAGACAGACAGTGATCAAAACATTTCCCCCGGCAGTGTCCCCCCAGAGAAACACTATCTTCTCCAGCCCACTGGCCAGTGCTGCTGTCCATGTTTCCCTATTTTTTCGTTCTGCCGGGATGAATTTTGTCAGCAGCAGGCGAAAGTTTCAGGCTCAACTCACGGCAGAATGGTTGGATAGAAAACGCTCTCGGAGTGATGCGCACGCACACACACACACAAGAGAGAGAGAGACACACACACACACACACGAGAGAGACACACACACACACATGCACATACATACAGCATGCACGTGCACACATACACGCACACATATAATAATAATAATAAACTCCCACTGCTTTCAGTCAGGGAAAAGGTGCAACATGTAATATGTATGCTAAATTCAATTTGGGCCCTTCCTCACCTAAAACAGATTCTAGTTGGCAAAGTGATTGTACAGTTACATGCATCCCTACGCCTTCCTCGTCCGTCAACACAGTAGCCTGGGAGAGAGAGGACGCTCGTATCCTAGGAGACAGACACAGGGTACTGTACACAATACAAAACATTTCTGCTTGGTATTCAATAGCACAGTTGGTCTAACATGACGTGCATCAGAGCCATGCAGGTCACGCGCCGTACCCACAGTGACAGGCAGTCGTCAACGTTTCAGAGGCACAATATAATAATATATAATGATGCCATTGTGGCATTGGGGGAAAATAATATACCTGCGTGCGCATGCCAGGGTCTGCCCTGATCAACATACACTTCATGTCTCGTCTATTCTCGTCTTTTCTGTCTGGTCTATTCTAGTGCACGTCACGTAATTTAGGACGGACAGACTGTTCGTCTTCGTATTTATCTTTAGCTGATGTGGACGCACGGGACACAGACCGATGCGTTTTCAAGGCTATTAAAAACAGAACATGCAAATCATTTGACCTGCAGCTCAGCTCCATTCAGGCTACATTCAACAAAGCATTACTTCAAATGTATTTTAACAGACACATCCCCCCACGCAATATAACTCTTTATCAAAGTGATGGAAATCAAATGACATCTGGACACACATCTTCCACCCCGACTCAAAGTCAAATCCCTTGTTGTCATGCTGGACAGACCAGAGAGGAGAGACAGCAACCAGATGGAGACGTCCCTCCTGCCTGCAGAGTGGACAGGCTCAAGTCTCTCTCTGTGTCTCTCTCTACCTGTGTGTCTCTCTCTCTATCCCTGTCTCGCTGTCTCTCTCTCTCCCTGTTTCTCTCTTTGTCTCTCTGTGTGTCTCTCTGTATCTCTCTATCTGTCTCTCTTCCTCTCCCTGTCTCTCTCTCTCTTTCTCTATCCCTGTCTCTCTCTCTGTTTGTCTGTCATTCTGTCTCTTTCTCTCTCATTCTGTCTTTCTCTCCCTATCTCTCTCTCTCATTCTGTCTCTTTCTCTCTCGCTCTCTCTCTCATTCTGTCTCTCTATCTCTCTGTCTCTCTCTCTCATTCTGTCTCTCTCTATCTCTCTGTATCTCTCTCTCATTCTGTCTCTCTCTCCAACGTTCCCCTGATGGAGTGCTACTTGATTGATGCAGTGCTTAATCTTGCTCTGTGATCAGCTGACTGTGAAACACTGTGTGTGTGTGTGTGTGTGTGTGTGTGTGTGTGTGCGAGGCCAACCAGACCACCGCCACCGGACCTCTGTCCGTCCGGCCAGTTATCCTAAAACCCCCGTTTGTCTGTTTTCGTATACGTATTGTATTGTGAACCCCCAGAGCCCTCTGACGTCATCCTGCCTCCCAGATACACACACACACAGATGTGTGACATACACACGTACATATGTACGCATACACGCATACGCATACGCATACACGCATACGCATACGCATACACACACACACACACACACACACACACAAAAGAAACCTCATTGAAATAGTAATTGATGCATTTCTTTTTTGTTTTCTTACCACTGGGAATTCTGTGTGTGTGCGTCTGCGTGCGTGCGCGTGTGTGTGTGCGCGTGTCTTCCTCATGTGTCACTGCAACCACAGTAGTTTATCTCCTGCGCTTGAATACATGCATTAAGTCCTGCATAATATCATTAGTGTATCTGGCTCTACTCCGGGCCTTGCCACAGAGAAGCAGACAGCCTAATCTCATTGGTTGCTAGGAACCAATGGGAGAGGCCAGGAGGAATGGATGGCAGACTATTTTGTGTCTCCAGTTTGGTTTGGAGCCATAACCAAAACATTTGTACTTTTTTGTATTGGTGGTGATGTGTTAAATAGCAACGTATTAAGTTATTACAAATGTTGGTACCGACCTTTTATTGGCATTTCGGGTTTGTAAAAGGAATTTGATTCACAGGGTCGTCGTTTCATCTAAAAGTTTTAACTAAAAGTTTTAACTAAAAAACTAAACTAGAAACTTGTAAAATACTGTGCCACGCTTCATGGTGTCTACTTATTTTTATCATACTATACTAATTAATAAGTATGCGATGAGTTTTCTCTGCCTAATGAGGTCAGCATTCAAGAAAAGGAGGCCTTAAGGAAAGTCATCAATAACATGAAAAATCAATCAGCTCAGACCTGAATCGCCCCAAATCCTGGAGCGAGTTGAGATAATCAGTCGGTTGACAGACCCCAAACAAAATGACAAAAAAACACCAACTAAATACAGCCGGGTTATTCCCTTTTGTCATCTGTGTGTGTGTGTGTGTGTGTGTATCAGTTGTGTCTGCGAGATTAACCTCACCACCATGACTCCCCGTCCCTGTGGGCACGCACACACACACACACACACACACACACACACACATACACACACACACACACACACACACACACACACACGTCTCATAAATGGAGATGATTCATGACTCAGTGCCAAGACCTGCCTGGTCCCCCCCGCCTCCAGTCAGCAGATCACCTGACTCACCGTTGTGTTCACATCTCAGATTATGTCCACATCTCTCAGATTGTGTTTGTCGGCCCAAAGGCGTGCAGATGTGTGCGGGGGGGGGGGGCGGATACGGCTCTTTACAGTCTGTTGAAGATGTGCTGAGAGATAAGCGGGGCGTATGGTGGTGGACAGCAGGGAGAATTAGTGGGCCGGTGACTTTCTTCTTCTCTTCATCTGTCTCTGTCTCTCTCTCACTCTCTCTCTCTCTCCATCTCTCTCTCACTCCATCTCTCTCTCTCTCTCCATCTCTCTCTCTCACTCCATCTCTCTCTCTCTCTCTCTCACTCCATCTCTCTCTCTCTCTCTCTCTCTCTCTCTCTCTGATAGAGATTAAAAAAATAAATAAAATGGCCAGCTGATCGATAAGCAGCTGTCAGGGATAGGCTGACGGATGGGTCTGTCTCTCGTTACGCCGCGCTCTGCACTCTCCCACCTACACCCCCGCAGAACGACACAAAGCGAGAGGCAGTCACAATCTGGTCACGTTCTAGATGGGTACGATGTGTTGAAATGCAATGTAATGCCGTTCAACATGAAATGACCATGAACACATCGTGAAGGTGGTGTTTTCTCATTGGACAGAATGGATCTATTCAAATGAACACCAGTTGCTATATTGTAAGTTACTTGTTAAGTAAGCATATATGAACAGTATGTATGTATGTATAGGCAATACATGAGCCCATGAGCAAACAGCGCAGTAGAAGCTGACACGTTAGTGCTCCTGGTTCTGATGTTACAACAGCCGTCTCCAGACTTGATCTTCAGGCAAAAATTAATGTGTTGTGTCCTTTAGGGTTGATTATTTGATTACCCCCTTTGCCCACCTGAGCGTTACCTTGCCGTGATTGGATGAGCCTGTTTGAAATGTTTGCTCGACAACCACTTGATCAACTGCGGCAAAAAATGTACTGACGCCTTTTTCTCTCTCAGCTCGGTTGGGTGTGATGATTACAAAATGTCAGCGTCAACTGGACGTTTGGTGAAGATGTTTGTTGTCATTTCATAAACCTACATATAAGCATACGATATACTTGCAAATGCTCTTGTTAGATAAATATTAGAAAACAGCCAATCAAAAGACATCTGACAAGGCCAACGTAATATATAAGAAGCGTTTCCGTCTCCGAGCTTCCAAGCCCCTTATTAAAAAACAAAACCCTACCCGAGTGTGACATTTTAGTAAATAATTAATGTGAAACGGATCATTTGATTGGCTGTTTCCCTCCTCTCAGAGCTTTCACTTGAGACGGTATGAATTGTTTTCAGGGTTAGCTTCCTCTAAGAGGGGACTTTTAGGTGCTATACAGTTGCCTGTCTTTGTGCTTCGACTATTCCCTGCAGAGCCTCCCTTCCCTTTTGAATGGCACTATTTAAATATCAGTTGGAGAATCTTTCTCACCGCTTCCCTTCCTCTAAGTCGATTCAACGGATTCCTTGGGAAGACTTAACCGAAGGACACACTGCAGGCGACGGCGTATTCAATGTCAGGTTTTTTGCCTTTGTTCTTCCACATTTTTAGCGTGTGTGTGTGCGCGTGTGTGTGTGTGTGTGTGTGTGTGTGTGTGTGTGTGCATGTGTGTGTGCGTGTGTGTGTGTGTGCGAGTGTGTTGTGTGTATTTAGTTTCCAAACGAGTAAAGAATACAGAAATGTGTTCTCTCATCTGTGAACTATTCACCAGTACCAAGAGGTATAGAGCAGGCATTGCACGGGCGTTGGACTAACCCTGTTTGCTAAGGAGATCGGTGTGAAGAATAAGGCCTGATACACGTACAATTTTAATAATAAACCACATTTCGGTCTCATCTCTTGGGTGGCCTCGCTCATTACCGGAGTGCTGTAACACGGGGTGGGTGACGACGACGTAGGTGCATTTGTTTAAATGTTTTGAAAGGACCAAGGAAATGATGGCCTTGAAAAATGGTTGCTATACCAACGACCTGACTAGAAATTGTATTAATTCATACCTCCTGCTTTATGTTGGGAGGCGGGTGTGTGCATGTGCGTGTATGTGTACGCGCGTGTGTGTATGTGTGTGCGTGCACCTGGGTGTGTGTGCGTGTGCATGCGCGCGTGTGTGTGCATGTGTGTGTATGTGTATGTGTACGTGTGTGTATGTGTACGTGTGAGTGTGTGTGTGTATTTATTTAATATTTTTATCTCAGCCACATGTTCCTTTGTCTCCCACCAGTGTGTGTGAGTCAAAGATTGGTCAGCATGGCTTACTGAAGGAGAAACTCTTGTTTTCTCTGTAAATAATGTTTCTATTGACTAACTCGGACCAAATATAAGTCAAAATAACATCAAGACGGCTAACATCAAGTGCTGGAGAGTAGAATAGATCTGGGGAATTAACACAATTAGGGTTCTTAAGGGGGAGGGGTGAGTGACTGGAGTGCCTTCATTCTGCCAGAGAACACACAAAATAAAAGTTCTGTGAATGTGGAAATGAGGAATAATTAGAGATGGGTGCCCTCTTATTTTGGGAGACGAGTGAGGAAAACAATTTACAATGAACCCCGGGTTTAATTGGAAATGACCGGGACAATCAAAGTTCAACAGTGCTCCGGCTCATTAAAATTTTGTATTTGTATGGTGTCCAAATGTATTCAAAAAAAAAAAGTTAATGAAAAAAGGGGACACGTTTTAATTTTCTATGTGTTGAACTGATCGTGGCATTTGATAATTACTTTCCCTTAAATGCCGTTTTTTTCACCCCTCCTCAACTGGCGTGGTATCTGATCGCGATCTTGTGTGTGACTAATGACTGGATATCACCTTAGACCGCTGCTTTGCTGCCCTTCAGTAAATTAGCAACCGTCTCTTAACATACTGTGGCAGTATGCCACTGCCACATGCCATCTACAGTGGCTTTTCTGGGCTTCTCCAAATGCCTAGAGCAGGCAGAGCAGGTGGTACGTGCTGACATGCTAGCGCTCCTCCTGAGTGTGTGTGTGGTGGCTGGTTTAACCTGTGGGCCTGATTGGCCAATGACCCACAGGTGTGCAGCCTCACCCAGCAGCCCCAGAGTCTAATCTGTCTGACTCGGGCCAGGTGAGGCTGCTTAAACCAGCCACCAACAACACACACTCCACACATATGTTGATTAAATCCTCCACTGGAAAGGCTCCCAACTCTATCTCGGAGCTGTCTTGGCCCAGTGTTCATCGTTCAACAGACTCTGGGAATGGAACTAGAATAGGCCTCTAAAACGGTACACTCATTTATCACATCCAGAGACGTTTGTCTATGCTGTTAGTGGGATAATGGGCTATAATACAAATCAGATCATCCGCATTCGGGTCGATAAAAAAAGCATGCGGGAAATGCAAGGCAACACATTTCATGGAATACAATGAATCACGCAAATATGCAGAACACTCCACTCTATAGACGGTGTGCACCAAGCACAGCAGTGCGGTGTAAAGTTCCTCATTCATCCGTTTTCTTTGAGAAATACAAAAATCAAGAGTCCATCTTTGGTCTTCCACAGAATAGTTTCTAGTTCTACTGTGGCTGATTCAGTTTCATATCTGGCCTTGTCATTTCAGTAGCCCGTGTTGCTATGCGCTATTCATTGACCCAAGATCACCACTATATGTACGTATATATATATATATATATATATATATATACTGTATATACACACACCCTAATGTTTTGGTTGTACTGTGCCTCGAGCGAAGCTTCTTCTCGGCGGTTATTCTCTCAGATAGGGATGTGGGACACTTGCTGTGCAGCCGAGGGGAATTTATTTGACTTCTGCCCAGTTTGTGATTACCACCACCACCAGCACCACCGCCGCCACCACCACCAAACCACCACCACCACCACCATCCCTCAACATCCATTTCACCAATCTTTCCACTTCAGCCACGAGACGCCGCTAGAAAGGGCTTTAAAGAAACCCATGACGGACACGGCTGTGAACAAACGGCGAACCCCCGCCCCCCCGCCCCCCCCTCTCTCTCCATGTATAAATTACACCTGATCCACACTAGGCCAGGAGATATATCCAGTCAGAAGACAAACCTCACTAGGCCAGGAGATATATCCAGTCGGAAGACAAACCTCACTAGGCCAGGAGATATATCCAGTCGGAAGACAAACCTCACTAGGCCAGGAGATATATCCAGTCGGAAGACAAACCTCACTAGGCCAGGAGATATATCCAGTCGGAAGACAAACCTCACTAGGCCAGGAGATATATCCAGTCGGAAGACAAACCTCACTAGGCCAGGAGATATATCCAGTCAGAAGACAAACCTCACTAGGCCAGGAGATATATCCAGTCAGAAGACAAACCTCACTAGGCCAAGAGATATATCCAGTCAGAAGACAAACCTCTCTCTCTCACAACGTGTAAATCCAACCGTTCTCCAGGCCATCCTAAGAAAACATACACACACACGCTACATGCATGAATATGTATCTGAGAACCAAGAACCTAGGACATACATGCGTACATGGATTGAACATTAGTCCTGTGTCTTCTTATCATTGAAAAAATGGTTTCTCAAATAAATTCTCTGCTTTACGTTACACAAAGATGTCAACATATTAAGCCCATTCCCTGACAGCCAAAGCGATTTCTGAGGAAAGGTACTATGGTCTATGAATCAGTTGATATGTGCAACACAACCACATGCCTTCTGTTTGCTTTGTTCGACCGTCAACAAAACACACGGCATCGTTAAATAAATTGTATTATTCTAGTTTAATTTTAACACGTTTAAAGGGGGTAGTTCTGTTAAGTTTCACATTGAGATGGAGGAGGTGGTGCACATTACATACAGAGATGGAACTGAGATTTTTTTCAATGTAATTTTCCACTCACAAAATGAAATATTCGTACAAGCTCAAAGCTAAGGCTGACCACCACATTTCATTGTGTTGGCTTGTGCAGGCAGCACAGTATTCATATTGTACTTTATGAGTATTGATCTAGTCTCATGAGTCTATTTTATGACAATATCTCTCGTGTAGAATCCATTTGTTGATGGCAGGGGCTTTTAAAAGGCTGGACAGCTATGAGCCCACAGAAAATACCCTGGAGAATTCTCTGGCTATCTCAATTTTCAACATATGAGAGATTACACAATTCTGTAATCCTACTGTGTCAAGCCAAGCGTTTTACGTAAGAGAGCGAGAAAACGGGGAGAGCTGGTGTGCGGCATCACCCGAGATAGTCCTTAAGTAGTCCTTAAGTAGAGTAGCAAGAACAAACAGGCAACAAACAACAATAGTCTTATTGTGAACTGTTCCATCTGTCCGTGTTTGTTTTGATTGTTTTCTATCCAGCTCTGCCAACATAATGGCCACTGATGGCAGGCAGTATTCCCTAATTAAATTTTGGTTGAAATAAGGCAGAATTTCAGAAAATAATATTCTTTTACAAAAAAAAAGCACAAAGCTAATACTCAAAAGCCACAAAAGTGATAATTCACACATTCACAAGAGAAACACATTCCTGTTTTAAACACACCTTAAGGGACGGGAACTACAATTCCTAGAAGCAAAAGGCATCCAGGTATCTTCCCCTGTTCTTGATACCAGTAACCGCTACCAGGTAAAGATGATGTCCAGTAAAATGTATTTTGTCAAAAACCTCAACATACTTTGCTTTTAATCGAAGTGTTATTTTAGGCAGATGATTCCTAAAAGTATGCTTGAACTGGAAGTGATGGTGATCAGGGTGGTCTATAAAACACAATACCTGCCAGCTTTCAGCTGCTTAAGAGATATTTATGATAATATTATTTTCATACCAATTCGGCCTGCATTTATGTCTCTCTTTGCAAGTGTGTGGGGTCACCAAAGTAATTGCCATGAACCTGACATTGCCCGTGAGTGGAAATAAAGAATGAAGTGGAATCTATCAGGCTGTTTTCTCTCTGCTGGACTTCAGTGCTTGTGGAATAACGATTTACACCTACAATGTGAAAAAAAAATAAAACAGATGCTGATTTTCTGCGCGATGCTGAGCAGATGACCCGTTGAGCAAAATCGTACTCACTTAAATGTACTGCTTCATACGTCACATATTACATTCTCGAAATCTAACGGAGTAAGATTTCGACATGCACCAAAGCATGATTATTTCCATGCATTGACAATAAATTGGGTTTCTTTCCAGGACTAGATATGGCTGGATCCTTCTACAAAAGACACCTCTACAACTATGGGCTCAGGCCGTGTTTGAGGCTGTTCAAAATCTCTCAATTTGGTGCATGCTAAGCAGAGCTCAAAGAATATTAAAGCCCATTTGTTTTGTTCTTGCAGCTCAGCAGATAGCACCCAGCTTTATCTTTGATCTGTCAATGCTACTCAAGGCTGGAGTGTCACGACCTAGCATCTGAGACCTAGCATCTGAGACCTAGCATCTAACTGACCAAATCTCCTTTAGTGCCTCCATCTCAAACCTAGAAAGGAAGGAGCAGAGAGAGGAGCTGTGACTGAAAAACACACACATATTTAATAATTTACTCGCTAGCCAGTGGCTAAAGATTAAGGGTGTGCGACCTGTCACCCACACCCACAATTAGGTAATTAGGTCCACCACGGGTAGACAAATCGACTTTTCTACCGTGTATTTACTATCTCTACTTGGTCCTTTGGAGCCTATCTACACGTATTTAAATGTATAATTAGAACAAATCTTCATAAAAAGACCAGTCACATACTAAATCATGGAAATGTTCTTCGCAAGGATCTCATATGTTAGTTTAAATGTTCATACATACGCTGTGTCGCCAGCTCATTAGGAGCACATCAGTTCCCATAATGAAGCGGAACACTGTAATGGAGCGAGACGGTCCCCAGGTCGTTCAGCTGCTACTTTGGAAAAAAAAGTGAATAAATAAATAACGATCAAATATATATATATTATGAGATATATATATGTATATATATATAAAATCATATTCCTCTCACATCAACGCTACTTAAGTGTTGGAGCTCCAACAGAACGTGCAACATGTGTATCAACCCTCTCCCGCGTGGCTGTTCTGAAACCAGGGACCAGGACTAAAATACAGCCCAGTGGGGGTGTCAGGCTGGTCCCCTTGAGATTTCTGCAGAATGGGCCAGGCCCAATTCCCCAGAACTCACAGATGACCAGTCTGCCCCTGTCTGGAACAAACCGCTAGTGTTTGATGGATTTAGATTCCTACCCGGAATAGAGGTTTGTTGTGTTTTTTTGGTTTTTCTTTTTATGTACAATGAAAAATTGTATATGTATGTATACATTTATTGCCGGAATTGGATTTTCGCTTGGGTTTTTCTCCTAGTCCTGGCTAAAGTGAATCCAGTCTGTTCCCTGCAATCTGCATAAACAGGCTAATGTTTCCCTGAAAAGATGACTCGAGTGTGGCTGCTGCTACTTCGCTGGGTCGCCAAGCACTCCAGTCATGGATCCTCACGTATTACTATGTAGTTGTGTGCCGTACTTGAACGCCACACGCCATGCCTCTCAAGCTTTTAAGGCTCAACGTGTCAGGGAAACGCCGCCATCAATGGGCTTAAAAGCACCCTCTTACATTATCTGCTACGACCACGGCAAATTCTGGCAAATGGGATTAGAACATAGAACAACTAAAATACTATATGCAAGCTTAGTATGTGGATTCACATCAGATAAGCTAAACCTGTGTCTAATAAAATTTATTTTGTGTAACCCGTTAGTAGAGGTTACGATAATTCTTCAACAGCTTCTCCTGTTCAACCATCAACCATTCCTTGAAATGTTAAGTCAACAGTCAATATCTGAGCAAAGAATCACTAGTAGCAGCAAAATTCGACTTGAGTAATAAACCCCAAAAAAATATCTCTTCTTAATGAAATTTCTCGCCAACGCTATATAAACAACATAGGATACATGTCTGTGCTCCTTTTATTGACTGGCTCAACACATGTTGTATCATATATATCGTTGCTAGACGGGAGAATGCAGAAGCCTGGTCTGTATTGGGGATTCAGATTTCCGGCTGACTGCATCAACAGAGATAGAAGGCCAGCGAAAGAATTCTGTGGCCGCAGATAAGGACGGCAAAAATCCATCTCGGGTTGCTGCACCAAAGCGTCTACGGTGCCACTATGGAGTTTTCAGTCTTGGAAATGGTATGGTAAGGATTCATGGAGACTGGAAATCACATGAGATCGGTAAATGGATCATTACTCGGCTTATTCGACTGGTTGAGTATCAGTTAGATATGGATTCTCCATCCAGTGTGGATAATTAGTACATCAGGCGAAAACTAAATATTCATTGCAATCTGATCATCTGTGGCGGTGATACCGTATCACGATAGACTATTGCCTTAAGGACCTTCTGGTTTTAATATATCCAAATTAAAGTATGATTTTCGTTTCCAGCAATGCTACATTGCCTGTATTGATCTCACAATTATTTCCTTCAAACTGCTTGATTCACTGAATCACCAAAAAAAAGATGGGTTTTCCAAAATGAAAGTAAGGATTGTGAAGCTGGGGGTTCTGAATAAGCCGTATTGATGCACCCTTTGGTCCGTGGCTAATGAGCACAGCTGTTGTTTAAACGGACCCTCCTATTCAATACATGCAAGTACAATTATGCAATTAACTCCTTTATGTAGCGGCTTCAAAGAGCACTCCATGTTAGAGGGCACATGTCATGGAAGCTCTGTGCACTCAATACAGAAAAAAACACCCCAAAAAAATATAATAAATAAATACAAAACTGTGAACGTACTCGGGCATGTAAGTGCATTGACCGCACTCGTGCATACAAAGTTCGCACAACAAAAAATACGTTGTTGTCCCCAACGGCGAGGACAGTCCCAGATGTCACAGATAGATGGTGTTATCATTATTGGGACATGTTCCCATCTGCAGAGTAACAGCTTAGTGCTTTCATCAACTGGAGGATTCCCCACAGAGGGGGCAACAGTACCCAACACTCAGGCTACTCCATGGCCCACCAAGCAGCCACCCTTCAGCGGTTCAGAATGGCAGCTGAATTGTTCAAGGCCTGTTCAGGAAAACGGACCAAAACACCACCCCCGGCACCACCCCCGGCACGACTCCATTCGATCTCGGAGTGAGAGAGGTGAGGTGAGTGCAGCCTACCACTCCCTCCCTCTCTCTCTCTCCTGCTCCCTCAGCACCTCTCTCACCCATAACGCCTCCAAGGCCATCTCTCTGAAAAACACCCCAACCCCGGGAGGTTGGATGTTGCGTGACCAACCCCCCCCCCCCCCCCCCCCCCCCCCCCCCCCCCCCCCCCCCCCCCCCCCCCCCCCCCCTTACCCGACACCCCCACCCGTACCGAACACCCACCCTCACACACACAAACACACCCTCCCACGCACCATGAAGGGCACTTAATTGATGTGGCAGAGTTCCGAAACCTCCGATTGGTTTTGATTAGCGCCCCTCACGGGGGAGCGGGAACACTTACCGGGTGATGCACTTTTCCGTTTCAATTAAAATCAAGGTTGGCGTCACAACGAATCAAGGGAAACGGTGCCGTTTATGCAGATGAGCCAGCAGGACTCTGGCGGGGGGAGGGATCACTGCGTGACCCCCATTCCTTCCTACCTCCACCTCCCGGGAGGGCGGGGAACGGATACCGCAGATACTTGATCAAGTCGTAAAAGAGTAAAGACCAGAGAAGACGAGAGCGAACTTGGGACACCGTTGCGTTGCATTGTAAAACTCACAAGAAAACACAAACAAGAGGGAAGGCAAGATTCCTTCCCCTCGCCATAACAACAGGGACTCCGCAGAGAAGATCCAAATGCGACCCAGCTAATCAAAACCCGGCCGAAAGGTCATTCTGGTGAAATGGAACTCTTTTACTCCTTTCGCTGTACAACCACCACCACCACTACAGAAAAAAAAACTTTATTCAACCTTTATACACCGCAGGTCTGCTTCCTATAGTTTGGGTTGTTCGTCTAACACACGTCTTTAAATGTGAGAGGAAAGTACTTTGCTGCAAACTCCATGAGCTAAAAAGACTCGATCGGATTTGAACCAAAAACCTCTTTATTCTGCGGGACATCAGTGCCAACCCCTGAGCCGGGGAAGACAAGATGATGCAACATGTAACGAATAAAGATTGAAACAGGAAGCGGAAAAGGCAGCTTGTTATTTTTAACAGCGAGTGTAGAGGACGTACTGAATTTTTTTAACGATTAGATTTTGCTACGCATGAAGCACGGGCTATTCCTCAAGCACGGTGTACAGACAGTTTCTCTTTTACAAGCACGTGCTGTAACAGGCAAGGCGTTGCTAGACAGACACCAAACGGCCTCGTCTTTTTCTTTTGATATGAAGCTTCAAACATGTATCCCAATTCCCATCGCAGATTCTGACATCGTGGTAACTTATGGCATGAGGGTTCATCTCCAACTAAATCATTTTCCTTTATTTTTTTTTTCTTCATTTTTCCATGGCAGGAGATGAGGTTTTATTATGCTTCAGTTTCACTCACAGTGTGAACGCAGAACTTCTGATTGACGACCCACTAGGGGTGCATCAAACCAAGCTCCCAGAGGAGAAACTCCATACATTTTGGACGACGTTATTGGGTGCAGTCCAGACATAACCATCCCGTGATCCCCCACCCACCACCCTGCCTGTGGACGTCGCTCCTCACTCCTGCTGTTTGTTCTGCTGTTTGTTCTGCTGTATCGAGGTGTCTTTTTCTTCTGTCACACTGCTCCCAGGACACCAAGCAGCACAGCGGCTGGGGATCCACGCTGGGGATCCACGCTGGGGCGGCATGGTTGCATCAGACCTGGCCGCTTGTTGTTTTTCTCACCAACTGCACTGGCTTGTGCTGTTTGTTCTGCTTCTATTCTATTTAGTACCGTTTCTAATCTCAGCCCCTCTGAAAATGTCCAGTCAGTTTTTTTCCTAAAATGAAGTTAGCCCCTTTTATTTAGGCTTCATCCAAACTGTTCGAGGGGCTGTTCCAATAGTTTAAATGAAAACAGTGTCTGGAAGGAGTCATATACATACATATATGGATGTATAAGATATAACCCTATCAAATCATCAACGTCCTGGATGTCCCCCTGTCTCCTAGCGAGTAATAAACCATTGCAGATAACAAAATGTAAATGTTATTTGGGACTAAGCCCCCCCTAAAGGTCAAATCCTAGAATCGCCCCCGGCTGCTTCTTCTGGGTCTGTGTGTCGATGTATATTAGTATTTTTAAAAGAACTGTTGACAGTTGGCTAACGGGATGGAGGCAAAAACATGCGCCCCGCAATCGCATGCTGCAGCCTGGGCCTTCCCAGTGATAAATGAGTTCGCTACGGGCTGGCGAGATGAATGTTCCCCCCCCCCGTTGTCCACTGTGTCAGACTGCGCTACCCTGGCCCCACCCCTCGTGGATTTATGGAGTGGAAGTGACAAGAGGTAATTCCCCGTGCGGGCCGACGACTCTTTAGGTGTCGGTGACATGATTATAGGAGGATGTTTGTGGATGCGAACGCCGTCGTCCTAATTGCCTCGCGTGTAGAACAAAGTGTGACCGCTGAACGGAGCCGCAGCCAGTGGAATATACGTGGGATTATTAAGAGGAATGTTTCATTCAAAAAGAAATGTGACTTCCACACAAAAGAGGTTTCCATCCTGCCAAATCCAGTGTAACAATGACGCAGTTTTGAGGTTTTAAGGAAAGGACAAAAAAAAAACTACATTTAGTTGATCCAAGCACCTCGCCATAATTCTTAAAATTTCCACACTCGCCCCATATCGCATCAACAAATGTGCTGCCCGCTCATGCTTTGACTACTGAAATACTGCAAAAATAAATAAATAACAATGTAATAAACACTTTTTTTTGTCAGTGATTAATTTGGGTGTATCATAAGTACTGGTAAAAGCATGTTCACACTTTCCGATCAGAAAACGCTGCCCTACTCCTCTCCTCTCCTGTTATACCACCGTTTAAGCCCTTAGCAGGTCACAGCCGATCAACA
>OOFB01018597.1:0-15711 GCA_900323305.1 Trachyrincus murrayi | reverse complement strand
TTCTATTTATCGGGCCTGTTTTATTTTGTGTGTGTGTGTGTGTGTGTGTGTGTGTGTGTGTGTGTGTGTGTGTGTGTGTGTGTGTGTGTGTGTGTGTGTGTGTGTGTGTGTGTGTGTGTGTGTGTGTGTGTGTGTGTGTGTGTGTGTGCGATTCCCGCCGAAGATCTAAATCGTGGCCAGCGACTTTGCATACTGGTTGTATAAGGTCACGTCCACACTACGCCCGCCTTAATGTAAAAACCAGATCGCTCAGATATATCTGAAAATCGCCTCTTATTGTTGCGTGGACGTGCGATGTCTGAACGCGATCGTGTGTAGTTGTGGTGTGAACCAGCCACCAGTGGGTGGTTGAAGTGGTCTGGGCATGCACATCATGAGAGAAGGCATTAACTGATCTAGCCTTGTGAGACTGTTGTCTGATCTCTGAGTTCACATTCTGTTTCTCAGAGCAGAGCAGTCTGACCTCGACCCCCGTTGAAAGCCTTTTCCAAAAATGTAAAAAAATGATCGTACCAACTGGCTCTCGGGAGGGAGTTTCAGTTCATGGCGAAGCAAGGAGTGCCGCAGCCTGCAGAATAAAAACACACAAACAAACAATGGCAGCACCCAAGGAAAGGAAAGTAGTTTTTGCCTTACGTCCACTGGATGGTCTCACGAGGCTGGAACTGATGATCCACACTGAAACAGTGCTGCTGGACTAGCAACACTTATGACACATTTAGCCGACGAAGCCAAAGGAAACAATGATGTGAAGGTCCTTCTAGCTGTCTTGTCGCCATGCCATCTATATACTCAAAGTGCTATATGTTAAAATCTGGATTTCCTCACTTTGAACTGTTTGATAATTTAAAAAAAAATTTCATTAATTTAAAAAAAAATAAAATCGAACTCAATTGATGATTTGGCATAACTTATAACCTATATGTGTGTGTGTGTGTGTGTGTGACAATATTTGTCTTTCATGACCATACAATACAGCTGAGAGATGAACAATGAACACACGGCATAGGTGTGTCTATAATCTATAGTCTATAATCTATAATCAACTCAAAAGTAAGACATGACTCTCGGCGTTATGTAACGTAAACTAGTCACTTTATCTTCCAGAGTCCAGGAAGTCCACATCATCCATTCATGCATTAAACACAGAGAAAAGAGATAGAGATCGACATGAGAAAACCAAAAGTGATGTCTTGATCCATCTTCATCGTTTACAGCGGTGGATATTTGACGGCCCACTACCCTGAAAAGTGGAGATATCATAAATGAGACACTGTTTGTTACAGAAGAATATGCAATACAAATCTTCTTAGAAACTAGACAATATAAAAATAATAGGTTCAGCTTTACAATATACATGGATGTACATTATATATATATATATATATATATATATATAGCTATAAAACTTTTATATTTAACAGAAAATAACAAACCGTTCTATCCTGAATATACATATGCACATAACACAATGATGCTAATACACGAAGGAGTGCTTCACACGTCAGGTACCACGCTCTTCAAGTGCTACAAGACATACAATACACTAAATAACATGTCAAATGGCAATGTTGTTTAGCCTACGTTAGCTTTAGGCTAGCAACGTCGTTTCTCATAGCCAACTATACATGTTAAACACACGAAGACAAGTTCAATTATAAATGGTAACACTGTTATAACAATGTCGCTTCGTTTCAATAACTTCACAAGCAGTTTTATATACGTTGAGCACCTGAAAATAGGAGATATGATAAAAGAGTTTACCCACTTACTACACACTCTCAGATGCAGGTGAGGCAACGCAAGCGTTCCTACCACTGGACACACAGAGACACTATTAATCAATAACGATTAGTTACGTCTATGTAGGTTCTAAACGAAATCATGGATTATTGGATCAAAGTCATTCCTAATCTTTTAAAGATGCTTTAACCTTGCACGTGAATTCGCAAGTTATCACTCGCTTGAATACATACATTAAGCCAAATCACAAATATGTAGCATACAGCATTAGCTGTTAACTATCTGTTATATTCATCTCACACACTCACTGGAATAAGTGAGACATTCATGATGTAGACTCGAGGAAGAGAACGAAAGAGAAGAGAGAGATAAATGAAAGCCAACCGCAACCAACGTTGTACTTCAAAAAGACTGAAAGCATATGCTATAAAATAATAATAATATTTTTATCCAGGAGTCTTTTTTCACTCATTTTAGCTGATAATATAATGGACATTGGATGGATAATGTCACCCTTAGGGAATGTGACACAAGTACAGGCCAGGCATATCCAGATACCATCCCCAAATTGGACTTACGAGCGGCTCTCGTATTACATTTATTAAATGTATTTCTTAAATGTAGTATTATTACATTTGTATCCCACATAAAGGACGAGAACCTTATGATTTGAGAAAAAACGAACATAATCTATTAAGATGTGGGTGAATGAGATGTAAAAAAACCCTCAAAAAACCTGCATTCGATTACACGTGAATGTGATTGCGGCGTCTGAAGATTGCCTGAGATTAAAACTCACTCCACGGAGTCTCGCTGTGCCAAAATTAATAAAGTGTAATTGAATCCTGTCGAGACGCAATCAAATTAGGGGCCGGGGGGCCTTGACGTGGATTGGAGGAGGCAGGTCTGCTGTGTGGCGTGTTTCTCCCCCACCCTCCCCCGCCCCACAACTGGTTGTTTTTACACACACCCCAGTTTGGATCCCTGCCAGACAAGAGGATGTTTTGGCTACTGCTCACCGCGTGTGTGTGTCCTGCCAGAGCAAGCGACAGGTCTAATGAGCAGGGCTACTAATGGGCACCGCCTGGCTACCATGTGGGGGCGGGGGGGATGACTGACGGATGGATGGTTCACGCTCTCCGACCCACACTCCCTCCCTCCCTCCCTCCCTCTCTCCCTCCCTCTCCTCACTTGTTATCCATGCTTCTGTAATTTATGCACAGTGCACACAACTCACGTCCACCAATCAGAGGCCTGCAGAGCACATCTCTCTCTCTCTCTCTCTCTCTCTCTCTGTCTCTCTCTCTCTCTCAGGTCTTAATAGTAGGGTTGGGTATCTTTGGGGGTTCTTCCGATACCGGTGCTAAAACGATACTTTTTTAAAATTTAAAGCAAAAAAAAACCAACATTAAAGAAGGTTTTTTTTATTGCAAAGAAATGTAACAATAAATTAATTAATAAATAATAATAAAAACCTAAGTCAGCTACAATAATGTAACAGTAAATAACAGTTACAATACTAATACATTACAGCGAAAGACTTCTACTCTACTCTTCTACTTAAACGGTTCTTTTGCCCGAATACAACCATTTGTATGAACCGGACGTTGTCGGTCGTGAAAGCTTTTACCACCTGCCTCTTTTATCTGATCGGCTAAGCGATCGTAATGTGACATTGACGAGCGGGTGCTTTCACACCTGAGGTGTTTGGTCGGTTTTAATCGAACCATGGCGCGTTGTGACCGATAGTACGGTTAGTTTGGGCTGGTGTGAACATTGGAAGTGTCGAACTCTGGTGCGTCTCGGTCTGCTTCCAAGTGACCGGTTCCATGCATTGTGTCTGCGTTGCAATTCAGACCCTACTCAATCGTAAAAGTAGACACGGATAAATAGAAGCGGACTCTGGTACATTCACAATCAGCGAATAAAACTATTTAGTTTGATTAATAACACGGTTAATTGGGCGATTAATTAGAGATTGTTTGTTTAATTTGTTGTGGAAAACACGGTTATTAATTAGAGTTTATTGAGAGAACGGCCAAATGAATCCAGAAGATGTCAGCAATGCAGAAGCAAACCTGCCTCAGTGCCATCGCCTGAAGTTAACTTTTTCTTTCACCAGCCACTGTGGCTGGTGGAGGGTTAGGGTTAGGGTTTAGGGTTAGGGTTCACCAGCAACACAAGCTTCTCGGGTGTTCAGAAGAGATCCTGGATCCTATGTGTGCGAAGTAATAACAAACACTGACCTAAAAAAACAACAACATATATATACACCCCAAACAGAAAACTACTGTACTAATGTAGTGTGCCTTGCTGGAGGACAATGTCACGAAAGGTGACCCTCCCTGTGTCTGTCTGAAAACAGTTCCTCAGGCACCAAGGTGCTGCATGTGTACCTGACACTCTGCCACAAAGGTAATAGAGCTACGCATGCCCCTTTTGCTGTGTCTTCAGCTGTCTCAACAGAGCACTCCATGGCCTTCCTGAACATTCTCCACCTTTGCAGACAAAATGCCAAAGGCATTTTCAACCGCCCGCCTTGCTCCAGAGTGGAGTGGTGGTAGCTGTGGACGCGCTGGATCAGTGAGATCTGTCCCTGTTATAAACATAATGAATAGTGATGAGATTGCGTTTTTCTTACAATGAATGACACAAATAAGGCACAATAAGCATAATATTGCTCATTCATTTCATTAATCCCCTTTAAATGTCATACTACTGATTGTCTGGGAGTAATACAAGCTCACCTGGATATGGTCACGTCAAGTTGACCTTCAGTGGAAAGGCTTCGTCTGCTACAAGGACAGGGAGGCTCAGGACGTCCCTCCCGAGGTGGCAGGGGAAGCTTGCCCTGGATAAGCTGGCATAAGCTGTATGTCCACCACTGTAACCCTGCACCTGGCATCACATGCAGCCATCAGATTGGATAGTTGGGACAGCATCATCTGTTGCTAGAAAGCGAAGGGTGACGACAAGCCGCTGTGCTGAACCGTGTGTGACGTGGTGTATAATCAGCAGGCTAATCCGACGAAGCAAATCATCAAACGTCCCGGCGGACATTCGAATATACTGGCGGTGTTCCTCATCGTCAATTTCTCGCGTTTGACAGAACGAGAGAAACATGCTCTCCATCGTCACAACGTGCTTGATTTAGGGGCCTTGCATACCATCTACGATGAGAATTACAGGGGAACTGTAGGTAGTATTATGCTAATTAACAATGTTTACCTCCATGTTGCCTGCACGTTTACAACGCGAACGTGTGGTTAAAGAGCAAGTATATCTCCAGCCTAAGAATGAGGGGACGGAACTGGTCAATAAGTAGTATTAACAGTTTCTGTTTCATATACAAAAATCAGAAAACCCTTTTGAAATAGAAAAATGTAATACAAAAATACATTTGTTCATGGGGATGCAAGACCGGGAAGAAAGTTACTGGCTTTGAACCCCAATGTCTGCAGTCCATCTGTGCCTAACCCCTGCTCCTTAATGACGTATGCATCTGATGTATCTGAATTAATTATACGTTGGATAAAAGCATCTGCTAACTGAATAATAGTAATACAAAACTGAATATTAATATTCCAACCGATCATTGTGGTACATAACGTGATTATTCTCCTATGATATATACCTTTATAATGAAATAGATGATGATTATGATAGTTGATATTAATACAATCATGGTTCAATTGGTTCATATTTTATAATTGGATAGGATATAATGGTCATGTGAGCAATAATAATATGCAGCGGTGTAGTCTACGTGATAGCAGGTACACGCCGTATACCCACGAGGAAAGCTCCAAGATTTCTGTTTGTACCCACTTAAAAATGCACAAGGATACGTAACAAAATAGTTGTGTGACAGAACTTCACTTCAGCAATTTGTTTTCGCAAATACCGGTTTGAGAGATGTGACCGCAAACTGAACAAACGTTGCCGAACATGCAGAGGGGAATAGGGCAGTGCCTAATGTGTGTGCGTAGCGAGTGTGTGGTTGAGCGAGTGAGAGAGAGAGAGCGAAAATATGAACACTCAATTCTGCCTTGTTGCTGCAGATGCTGCCCCTCTACAGCTACCTCCGTTGTGGTGAAGGTTATTTCACGGTTTTATCGGGAGTACGTTTAGGGAGTACGTTTGGACGTGATCCATCTCCAACGTAGACAACCCGCTCTTGTTGGACAACCAAGCTCTATTCCATACATAAACAACACTAAACACAAAACCACTATTGTTTCTGCAGCCTCGGACCGTTCGTGCATCATGCACACGTATGCCTTGGACAAATAACACAGATGGTACGCGCATTCATTGCAACCACCTGTTCTATTTGCATCCAGAAATATTAGATTTTTTTTCCCCTCATGTGCAAAACATTTCCCGTTATTGCCGTGTACCTCTGCACACTTGGCATTGAGCCGGATTGAGACAGGTACAGGGCTGTGGAGGAGGGGGCGGGGTTTGGGGGCGCTAACGGTGACGGACAGCAGCGGGCGATTGGCGGCCGGGTCGATTGACAGATGAGTGGATCTCGGAGTGTTGAAGGCTGAAATCCCCCCCCCCCTCCTTCCGGGGTCCGGGTCCATAATGAAATAGGGATGTGTACTGACTGACAGACAGTCGGAAGGGGGGAGGACTGCGTGATCCTTGGCATGGTGTCCGCCAAGCGTCGGCTGGTGTTAGCCAGGGGAATGCATTGCATCACTTATGTGGTCCATTACTGTGATTGAGAAGGAGGGCACTAAAACAGCAATGATGGCCACTGACTGGCAGACAGAAACAAGCTGGAGGGGGGGGTTGGCACTGGCCTCGGGTATCGATCCCAACCCCCCCCTCCTTCTTCACATACCCCACCCACACACCACCCTCTCCTCCATCACTACTTAGCTGTAGTGCGACGGTGTGCTCCTCCCTCATACCTGGGCTGCATTCCAATAGTCGCTCCGTGGTCCATGGGGGGTGGTTAGGAACACACCCCTGATCACCGCCACGGGACCGCTGCAGTTATGTTTCTGCACAGTGCATTAAAACGCCCACTTTAAATTCCCTGGCGTGTCATCGGCTCCCTGCAGGGTCACGGCGAGCCCTGCGCGGCGGCTTCCGCCGGCTGGCTAATGAATCTAAAGCAGTGACTGAGCTGGATTAACGAGGTTGCCTTAACAGATGCCCTCACATGGTGGTGTGTGACACCCACCCCCTTTACCCTCGCGGTCGGGGGGGGTGAGACCTACCTAATAAGGGCTCTGTGATGTGAAACGCGACTGGCCTTATCGCCTGGATCTAAGCCGCCCCCCCACCCGCCCCCACCGTTAGCTGCAGGCGGGGGGTCATCAGATGTCACATGACTCCTCCTCGAGGACTTTTCAACAGAAAGTCCTTGGAAGTGACGCAAAGAAGACTTGGAAATGGATCCTCTTGTTTCCCCCCCCCTCCTCCTGGCGGTGGTCAATACTCTGGTTCATGAGGAGGGAGAGGCGAGAGGCTGGTGACGGATGAGAAAGACGGGGGGGGGGGGGGGGGGGGGGGGGGAGAAAAAAAAAAAAAAAGGGGGGGGGGGGGAGGGGGGGGGGGGGGGGGGGAGAGAGGGGGGGGGGGGGGGGGGGGAGGGGGGGGGGGGGGGGGGGGAAGGGTTGGGGGGGGGGGGGGGGGGGGGGGGGGGGGGGGGGGGAAAAAGGGGGGGGGGGGGGGGGGGAGAGAGGGGAGAGAGACAAAGAATAGACAGAGGGGAGAGCGAGAGCATGTTCCTAAGCCAGGCATGTTTCTCGTCTCCTGATTCCTTCGCCATCGTGGGCCGATCTTCAAGAGGCAAATCTGATTTCAATGCTCTTTGTGGCGCTGCCTAGTCCTCCATTCTCTCTCTCTCTCTCTCTCCCCCTCCCTCCAGCTTCTTCTGTTAAAGAGATTACGTTTGTTTCAGTGTTTTTGTCAGTTTTACCAGAGCCCACCCTTAATGCTGTTTGCCAGGGAGCCATAACGATGTTTGTTGTAGTTCCGCTCGATAAAATTATTAACACGTATGGATCTCCCCTCCCCCTCTCCCCAACCCCTTTGTTTGGATCCCAAATATACGACCCTACCCACCCCAGACTGGGGGGGGGGTGGGGGGAGGAGAGAGAGAGAGAGAGAGAGAGAGAGAGAGAGAGCCGATAGCCACCATGGAAGTGCACCTCAATAGAAACACACTAACTGCTTCCCTTTTAATTAACAACACCCGCCCTCCCCCTCCTCCCATCCCACCCAATCATGTCTACTCGCCCCAGATAGCCTGTTTACCGATTGGCTGTTGCACCTGATGAAACTGCCCCCCACCTAACCCAAGGGGCTGTGACGCTGATGAAGGAGTTCAGATACTAGCGGTCCCCTTCGCTGTCCTGAACACACACACGGTCTTTCTTCCCCCTTCCGCCTCAATATTGAGCACGCTTAATGCTATTAATACATCACTTAACACGAAGCAGCAGCAACGGATCGATGAGGGGCCCCTTTGTGTGGTACGCTAGCTAGGCGCTAGCTGCGAAGCCATCGACCGCTCAACTTGTTCCTAATTAATTGGACAAAGTCTACCTGCCTTGGTCAGAGCAGGATGACCAGGCTGGAGTGAATCTACAACGAGAGAAGAACAACTACAGGAGAGGGTCTAGCGTGGATAATGGTGCTTGTGTGAGCATTTCAGTGTTTGTAGTCTTGTGTGCGCTGCTGCAGGGCTCGAGTCTTGGGAGAATCCTGTGATGCTGTGCATGCAGCTCATCTCTCTCCAGAAAGCATTCGATTCAGTTGATACCAAAGCCCTAACAGCAATAAACAGGATGGTGATTAAAAAGGGAAATACCAGGGGGAAATAACGCCAGCATGCCGGCATCAGCCTGAGCCTTGCAGTTATGGAGAGAAAGAAAATCCACCGTATGACACACGATCATCATCATCATCATCATCATCGTCATTATTATTATCATCGTTATTATTATTGTGTGGTTATTTTATTCAACACTATTCTGTTTGTATGGGGGGAAAAGTCATGTGCTGTTCCCCTCACCACCCCTCCCCCCAAAAGACCTGTAGAAAGACCCCAGATGACTTTTACTTCCTCAAACCGTGCGTCCGTCCAACCTGTGCAAGTGGAAGCAGAAGGTGATGGATGATGTGGGCAGCTGGGGTGCAGCCCTGTGGAGGAGTGGGTGGGGTAGGGTACCTCCTCAAGTCAATAAGCAGCCGACAGGCCGGTCTAAGAAGGAGACTGCGAGTCGCCGGGCGTGCGAGCAGGCAATCTGCTCTCTCTCTCTCTCTCTTTCTCACACGCCCTGTCTCGCTAGCTCTCTCTCCCCCACCCCAAGGGGAAACCGAGGGTTAGTCCCATAAATTAATAGAGTGCTCCCACATGATTTTGGGGGAGTGGAACTCAAGTCGTGGTACACAGACGCCCTTTAAAGAAATGAGCTCCTGTCCCGCACTGAGGTGCCCCTTGTCTTGTTCACGGCTGTTGTCGTTGTTTTGTCCTCAGAAGATCCCTTTTGGCAGTTGTTTAAACTGCGATGCGTCCCTTTAGGCGGTCTGTCAGGCTTTCAGGACGAGAGCAGCAGGATTAGAATTTAAAACGAGAACAACAACACACTTAACCACACTAAACGCACAACGGGAACGGGAGAAAATAGAAAGATAGGCAACATTGGAAACTAAGGACAACACCCAGACCTGCAAAACAGGTGAAACAATTAACTAATTGACAGCAGGTGAAACAATTAAATAATTGACAGCAGTTTAAACAATTAACGAATTGACAACAGGTGAAACAATTACGAGAAACGAGGAGAAGCAAACTACGGTAACCAATGGGGATTCAGCTAAAGGACAAAGAAAACACGAATGACAACACGTGGGTCAAGGTAGGACAGTGACTACCAGTGACCAGTGAGGATGACAAATGTAACGTAATGCATTTTCTTCCCAAGAGCGTAACCCGACCTCTTGTTAAATCGATAGATAGATCAACCCACCAGAGCCTACCCAGTGGACTGTATCGAACATAGACATATATACATAGACGCCATATTGGAGAGGCCAAGACTGGCCTGAAAACACATACATGTAAACGGGGGAGGTGCTGATGCCTAACCAAGGTCAAATAGGGGCCCTTTAAGCAATTAGATATTTATTTAAATGGATATCATTATAATTGCTTGTCGTAAGTGTACGTTGGTGTTTCTTTTATCTTGGTGGAAGTATTCTTGTGATTTCCTCTTCTCTTCATCTGATTGGGTTTTGGTGTAGCGCAGATAGGACGGGATCTATCTTTATAATCTGTTACGGTTCCTTGGATGTTAAGAGTTAGCATTTATTCACCGAAAACACTGGTTGAGAACACCAGATCGGATCAACAAGACATTATGGCTTAGCGGAAATGTGTTTATTGCAAGTCATAGATCCGAATATGCAGAAAAGGAATAGACTATGTTATTATATTAAGTGTGTTTTTTGTGAGCGATCTCTTGTCATGGTCTCTTAAAGGCATAACATTTGCAATGTCATGCAGAGAGCAGTTGGCAGCAGGGTCTGCTCCCTGTGCTCTTATCTTTGTCTTTGCAATAACCCACGAGATTAGACACGGTGACAAATCCAAACACAACACTGTGCCTTAGAGTGCGGATTACCATTACTGACTAATCACTTAGCACATTGAACGTGCAACGGGAGTGAATAAATAAATAGATGGATACATTATGTTTTGTAAAACCTCTTGGTTATTCGAAGGTAGTGTGCCAAAATGCGCTTAATTAAGACATCTGACGATTTATGTTAAAATAAAAAGTACCAAGGAAAAGTTGAGTGAAATGTTCACTTTTCTTTTATCACAATGGTGCCAAGCTCAGTCATCAAAATATTATGAATAATATTGCCAGTTTGAGAAATAAATCATAACATATTTGGCTTTTGTTGCTAGAAGCTAAGCTAAATGCTTGGTAAAGGTCATGGATCATTACCATTATCATTTCTCTTATCAGCAGCACACGTTTAGAAACGATACATTTTCAACTTTGCAACAGCGGATTGAAAACATCAACTCTGCAGAGATGTGACACATTGTCTGAGATCATTCCGGGTTTGCTTTCCTCTCGCTCCGCCCGTCCAGCAAACACATGTCTTTGCCAAGTGTGAAAAAAACCCCACTTCTATCTAACGGCATACCATTGCAATCCTCTCAAACCTTCCATTCAAGGCCGTGGGCACCGATCGAAACCCGCCCCCAAAAATCTAAAGTGGGGAAAACTATTTCCCGTGTTTTTACCTCCATTAACGTGTTCATATCCTCCGATATTGGGAAGTCTTTCACGGACGCTGTGCCACTGGATCATCCTAATATCTTTACTTGCGTGCCGGGGCTGTTCGTCACCGACGGACAGGTAATGAGGCTCAGGAAATAAAAAGCCATTTCTTTTTCTGCTCACTGCACTTTACACTCCTCCGTCACTCTCTCCTGATGATTCAGGAGGTTCTTCACTCGGATTTATGCTTTCAAAAGAGTCCGAAGAATAGTATTAAGTTCGTCCTGTGTTTTTATTCTTTTTAGTTGGGGTTTTTGTGTGCGGAAAGACACGTCAGTGCGATACAATAACAAAGTGATTCAAATTTCCAAATTTAATTTCGAGGCTGCTGCCTTTTCTAAAAACAATGTGTTTTTTTGTCCGTGAGCCTGTTTGTTGGGTTCTCTCGAAGTAAAAGCTCCGTGATTTATTGCATATTGTGTTAAGGTGAGGAATGTGGGACATTTTGCTATTCAGCAAGCATTTAGCACAGCGCTCACTTTAAGTAACTAACAAAGAACTAGTGTGTGTGTGTGTGTGTGTGTGTGTGTGTGTGTGTGTGTGTGTGTGTGTGTGTGTGTGTGTGTGTGTGTGTGTGTGTGTGTGTGTGTGTGTGTGTGGTGCCAAAAGGACGACTGTGGACAAGACACTGCAATGGCACACCTTGGAGACGGAGGGAAAGAGAGAGCGAGAGAGAAGCCATTTGTTTCCTGGCACACTGCGGGAACTGAAGAGTCGCTACTGTTAGCCGATGATGAAGTGTTGGCCGCACGACATGTAGCACTGGCCCGCGGTGGGGGGGGGCGGGGGGGCGCCGTTCCCCCCTCTCACCCGTTATGGATTAGCGACGGCCTGACACCTGACGCATGGTCACCTGGCAGCCGCAACCTAGCAATGCCGAGAGAGAGAGAGAGAGAGAGAGAGAGAGAGAGAGAGAGAGAGAGAGAGGAAATCAAATGAGATTGATGCTTCCAAATTCTTTGCATGGAAGTTGAAAGTGAGTTATATGGTGCTTGGGGTGCACTGTGAAGCTGTGTGCATGTGTCTGTGCGTATTTCAAATTCTTGCTTACTCTTTGATTTTTAATGTTTTGGATTTGTTTTCTGCCCTCCTATCTCAGGGCTCCTCGCATTAGAGAAGAGACGCAAACACCTGCATCAGCAGATCTGTATGCAAAACAAAGCACGCACACACACACACACACACACACACTGTACGCATGCATTCAATTCATATTATATAATTTCCTGGAAACTCTCCCTCTCACGGTGGAGTCATTTCACAACTTCCTGATCGGATGATAATTGCATAAGTCTTGCGACGCTGCATCCTAATTTTTACAGAAATTAATTTCCTGTTCCATCGCATGACGGAGAAGAAGGAGACAGTAGTGAGGGAAATCGGCCAAACCGTAATCAAAACGGTCACGCATTTGAACATGATTATGGTTACAGAAATACATTATCCACTTTTTTTCCTCATTGTGAATGATGCTCCACGTGCAAAGTAACCACCGCTTTTATTTCTAATGCAACATCGCAAGCTGCAAAAATCTGGGAAAAAAACTATCAAAGGTTGTTGAATGTCCAATTGTCCAAAACTTCGATAAACGATCACAAGGAGAACGAGCGGTCCATCTGTGGCGTGCAGAGGGCAGGGAGATGTTGGGTCTGACTTGTCAATTAAAAACACACTGACTGCTCTATGCACGAGATCACCGGCAGCCGTCTGTGTCAATGGTGTCCTTCTAATATAACTTACAAATTGGTCGTCTCTACCGGTATGCATGACCCTGCATGGGCGTGCATAGATAGACCTCAAAGGGGGCTTGAGCACCTGCCGCTTGGACTCCGGGAGAGACACGTTTCTTTTAAATAAATCGATACATTCCTTGTATCGCTGTAAGTTAACTTGTGGCTCATTGCTGAATACAAAAAATATATGCAGCAGCAATTCATGCAAACACTGGCTAGCTAATTTAATCGGTAAAATAGCTGTTCAATTGCACATATTGCTATGATCAGAGTGAAATATAAACGTTACAAACACATATTGCATAATTACACATCAAATTATGTTAAAACGTCAACACTTTTATAATAATTTAGTTCTTATTAACGATGAAGGCCGTCATGTTTGATGTCGTCAAGTTGAACAAACCAGCTTTCTGAAATGATACCCAAATTTCCGACCTGTAATTTCAAGTCTGAGATGTCTTGAATGCAGTATTTCTATGGTGAAACAATGCACGTGTGCACACGAAGACACCTGACAGTCAGTGTGATCACTGATGAGTTACTTTGAAGCAGACATCAGAAATGGAAGGTGTTTTAATTTAGATGTATTATTCAAAAAATAGGCTTAGAGTTCTGCTGTCAGGAATGTCACTTGCTTTGCTAGTGTATCTCTTGTTATAGCTAGCGATGATTTTATACTATCTAGTTATACTATCTAGTATACTATCTAGTCGACCTGGTGGTCGAGCAGAGAGAGGTGGTGGTAGAGCAGAGAGAGGTGGTGGTAGAGCAGAGAGACCTGGTGGTAGAGCAGAGAGACCTGGTGGTAGAGCAGTCTAGAGTCATCCAGCTCCCAGCGGAGAGTGACTCTGAAGTTGTTGGCATCGCAGAACAGTGCGGCCCGTTGCCTAAGATAGCGAGCACAACTTGGATTGGATTCTTTAAAAAAAGTGGACACTCACCACGTCACCATTCCCTTGATGCACACTTCTCTGCATGGGCTGCATTTCTGTCCATTTATTCCTTTTTCCTTTCACACTTCATGTGTTATGTATGCCTTAAGTGTCCCTGCAAAGCCACCTAAAGGCACATGGGAACACATGGGGACACTTGTGTGGAATAAACTTGGTAGTCGAACGCCTTGGTGGCGTCAATCTAAATATTCACGAGCAAGCGTTTTGTAAGGAAGCCCTGAAAGGCAACGACAAATAAAAAGAAAATTAAGAAAAACCATTTTTGATGAATTGATTACAAAAACGGCTTTTGTGCTGTCTCACCATAATGAATTCCTCCATGAATTGATTTACAAAAAAAAGTCTTTATAACGGAAGTTGTTCTAACTAACTAATTCATGGAGGAATTCATGACGGTGAAACAGCACAACTCCGTTAGCGGTCATGATGGTCCTGTGAGACTCAGGAGAACACACGGAGACGGGACGGTGAAAGCCCCTGGATCATGGAACCCGTGTGGTCTGGATATAGTCGGCCTATGGGCGCATCGATCGTCAGTGAGGCTCATCGGTCGGCCTTTATAGATCCTTCCTTGAGTACGGCCTTTGCTGAACTGAACAAATATCAAATATGTTATTTAAGACATATAAGATATATAGGATATATAAGAGGGATGTGGATGAGTTGTACGCTAATCAAATCGGTCCGTACCTCCCTCAGCGAGGACAAGTGCCAAGCGAGGGGAGAGAGGCGATTATCGGTCTGTAGGAGCCGGAACTGCGCTACTCACAGTGCATCAATACATTGGTGGTGATAGGCCTAATAAATATACAGATACGATCATAAGTCATACTTGTTTTGGCGGTGTACTGGTACACGCACGTGAGGGCTAAGCCTGCGAAGTCTGCAGAACAAGCGCACAAAATCGATCAACAAGAGCAGAACATTACACACGTTTAAAACATCAAATCACATCATTTAGATTATTAGGCTTACCGAGTTTAGTCTACAACGCCCCGGCATCAATTTGATTGATTCGTTTAAGAGACATTTATTATATTTGGTTTGTTTCAGACAGACGGAACATACAGTTATATCCGCGATGATGAATTCAGATTGACGTTCAATATTCCTCCTTTTTTTGCTTCATAATCTCAGTAGCTCGTTGAGAGCCGATTTATTTCAGATTAGTCTTGTTTTAAAGAGTAGGCCTACACATTGGACAATGTTTCACACGTAGCCTATTTCCCCGAGTGTCACGCGATGTTGTTGATATTAGGAAATCAGCGATCACCTATCAGCGATCTTTTAGTGTGAAGTATTATCCAATGTCCAGTCTTTAGAACAAGACTAACCTGAAAGAAATGTGTCCTTTTTCAACTAGATATTTAGTTTTGCAAGCGAATATCGTGAAACTAAAATCATCGTGGTGCGCTTCTGCGTCTATAGAAATAGTTATAGTTAACTATAATAGTTTAGATAAATAAAGCCCCCGCGTACAGTCTATGAGCCTCACTGACAGTCGACATGCCGATAGGCCGCTTTACAAAAAGACTTTGTGAAAAGTCGTAACAACGACCTACTTAAATTCCAACTTGCCTTTCAGGGCTTCTGTAGTTTTGTGACTGTTGTTTTTCTTTTTAGTGCATTTTTCACTTTTGTGTTTGATTACTTTCAATTTATATGGGGAACATTTTTTAAAACATCGTAAATGTAGGCACTGTGGCTATATGCAAATATTTGACCTTTTTTACAAAGGTTATAAAAAGAAAACCGTCGAACGTGTTGATGCAGGCAGTAATGTGCATGTGTTAAACAAACAGGGAATCCCTGTGTGTGTGTGTGTGTGTGTGTGTGTGTGTGTGTGTGTGTGTGTGTGTGTGTGTGTGTGTGTGATTGAGCTAGGTGTGCGTATGTTAACTTGGATGAATGGGTGTTTAAGTATTGATTTCTGGTCACTCGTGTATGGAACCAGCAAGC
>OOFB01018594.1:10750-21717 GCA_900323305.1 Trachyrincus murrayi | reverse complement strand
CTTCTGGTCGTGTGTGTGTGTGTATGTCTGTGCGTGTGTATGTCTGTGTGTGTGTGTGTATCTCTGAGCGTGTGTGTGTGTATGTCTGTGCGTGTGTATGTCTGTGCGTGTGTGTATCTCTGAGCGTGTGTGTGTGTGTGTGTGTGTGTATGTCTGTGCGTGTGTATGTCCATAAGAAGAAGGGATTTCAACCAGCAGCCATCACTACGGCCACCATCTTGTTAAGTGTAAGCATGTCTCCCCTCTTGCTCCTCGCTGCCCGTCAGACACACACTCACTCACCCATCTGATGGGCTGAATTATCTCCTCACCTTTAAATAGTCTTTATATTCCTACCTCCCTCTCTCTCTCGCTCGCTCTCTCTATTCTCTCTCTCTCTCTCTCTATTCTCTCTCTCTCTCTCTATTCTCTCTCTCTCTCCCTCTCTCTCTCTCTCTCTCGCTTTCTCCCTCTCTCTCGCTCTCTATTCTCTCTATCTATCTCTCTCTCTCTCTCCCTCTCTCTCCCTCTCTCTCTCTCTCTCTCTCTCTCTAGCTATCGTCTTGGCAACTCCTCTCTCCCCTCCCTCAGTACTCATACTCCCCGAAGACGCTGCATGGCTCATCACAGCACAGCTGGCTTATGTCAGATGGCAACACACACACACACACACACACACACACACACACACAGGCATACATACATGGTCACACCACGTGTGATGTGATGCAACACTTTGGTTAACACACACAGTTAACTTCCATACTTCCCCCTTTTGTCAGGGAAATTTTTGTCTACATTTCAGTGTGTGTGTGTGTGTGACTGCATGTCTGTGCGTTTGTGTAGGTGTGTGTGTGTGTGTGTGTGTCTGCATGCATGTGTGTGTGTGTGTGTGTGTGTGTGTAGGTGTGCTGGATGGTCAACTCAAATATTCTGTCTTACACTTCCTCATTTTTCAATTGTATTTATTTATACTTCCGCCATTTTTATGTTGTAACTTCCATTTTGCAACATTTCCTGATTACTCCAAGTGATTCATGTATTTGTATTTTTTTGTAACTTAATTTGTATTTAGTTTTAATCAACAACAGTACAATATTTTTACATTTTCATACAATTACTTACTTTTTGCATTATATTCAAGTATTAAAAAAAACATAAATATCCACTCCAAAATATGTATATATAAAAAATTATAATAACAATTATAATAGGAATTATTCACTCCAAGGTACCATAGCATCGATAAAAACACAGGCGTAATATTTACTCTGGCAACAGATGGTATGTGATGTGCGTACAGAGAGAATGTAAAAGTACGAGGAGGGTAATAAACCTCTTTGTGTTAATAAAGCCATGACAGGGCTCCATCGTTTTGTAAAGGTGGGTTTTAGTGAGTCTGTAATCCGCTCCATCTGATAAAGGTCCCATACTTTCTGGATCCATGTGTTGTATGTGGGAGGGTCTAAGGCTTGCTGTAAGTAATATATTAAAGGGTATTCATTGGCCCTTCCGTCGTGATTCATTTATTAACTTTTAAATACATTGTACTGATTCATGATCTATATGAAACACATTATCCCAGGCTGGGCAAGCTCACTTGTAATTGTGAATCTATTCACTCTGTGTACAATATTACGAAGAAAAATTACCATAATAAAATGATGAAACAAGCAGTGTAGCTCAAGAGATGGCATATTACATAACACGAGAGAAAGAGTTGGTCGTTTGGACGTGGTGTGTCTAAACACACAGAACCCACCATCCTCTTGATACACGTCACGGTGACAGAATGGACAGTAACACACCGACGACGTTCATTTCACCTTCTCTATAAAGACATGCAAGCCAACGCTGCGAGCCGTTCGAGTAACCACACACTAAAATGCATGGTCGTGTCTTTCGTGTTTCATGCGCATTTGCAAAAAAACTAAAAAAAACAATACCTCATTTCATCTCATTCGTATGCACAATTGCAAAAAAAAATAAAATGAGTTGCAGATTCTTGGGTTTGCTGCATAAACAGAACAGTTGTATTCCACATCAAGGGCCACTGCTGTATCCCCGTGGTACTCTACTGTAACGGTGGCGAGTGTCTGTGTTGTGCTTGACAACGGGTCGGGCCGGGCCCCCCATCCTGCCCAACGCAACATTCAAAGGAGCCCGTATTCTAAAAGCGGGAGTGCTCTCCTGCTTCACCTTCCTGTTTTTCGGGCCGTTATGCCGACGATACACACGTTCTTCACATACACATCCTCCGAATGTCGCGTTTTATACAAACAGAGACGGTGACACACCGAGAAACGCATTCTTTGCGTTCCGCGTGTTTACGCGCGCGTTGGCACGCATCAGCGCGGGTTTGACGCACGTGCACACACACACACACACACACACACACACACACACACACACACACACACACACACACACAAAAAAAGCAACATATATCTTACATATGTCACCTCTAATGTCAACACTGATATAAAAGTGAACAAATGTATGTGTTTTGCCGGATATATATATATATACAGTATCTATAGACCCACCAATACACACAAACACACAAGATATACACGCACAAACATGTCCATTTGTGACATTTATGGACAGCCAAATATAAGTTGTGAGACTTATGAGAGTTATTATACATTCTCTGTATCTGTGCTCCTTGGAAACACTTGGCTTGGCTTGTCCCCACTGTGTGAAGACCCTTGCCCATGTTCTGGGCCTGGCTGGAGTTCAGAAACCCTCAAGAGTTTCTTAACAGGATATCCTGTGACATCATCAGCTCCCCCCCCCCCCCCCCCCCCCCCCCCCCCCCCCCCCCCCCCCCCCCCCCTCTCTTCCCCTTTCTCTGCAGAGCGGAGAACTCTCCGGTATGTCCGAGGAGGGGTTGATCTACATTGACTTCTGGTGGTTGAAGGCGCTGTAAGCAATGTGTCACTTCCTGTCCGTTTTTGCAGTTAACACTCCCCTCCCTCCCCCCTACGTGGGTCTTGCATGACCCATGTCTTGCTCTTATTCTCCTTTCTTCCGACTCTCCTCTCTTTTTTTATTGATTTAACTTTATTTAGTATTCTCTTGTTATAAGGCCCAGGGAAAATGAGTGGAAAATATGTAAAAGACTGTAGCGTGCATGGAACAGCGTGTGGATGGAGAATGGATGTCCAAGAGATCCAGGAACACTCTGATGTGTAGGGGTGTCGATTCATGTTAGAATCGCAATTCTTATCTTCTATGATTCTGAATCGATTCACAACTTCCAAAAATCGATTTAGAATTATTAGGTATTCACAGAGTATCTGTGGATACCTATTGTTATTATCTATTTCTTGTGTGACATTTCACTCATCAAAATACTCTTTCAACCAATGACAAAGTCAGAGCGGTGTTTGTATTCTGCTCCTGTTCCCTAGCGTCTCTCTCTGTACCCCTGTTTCACATTGTTCCACATCGGCTCTTAAAAACATCACTAAAACATAATTAACCCAGATAGGCAAAATAAATTCATTATGCATCAAACCATGCATGAAATAACACATTTGTAACTTCACAATGATGTCTAAGCATCACGTCTAAAACACACAGACAAACCTACCAGTTCAACTAACAAGAAAAGTACATTATTATAAGTACAATCTGGACTTTTCTGTTGGAGGAAGGAACCGCCACCCGGGTTGTGAAAATATCTGATGTGAAATGATCCTCCCACATGACTTCACGCTGGGCGACGTCACGGCAACACAACAGTGAGATTCACAGGACTTTGTGTCTGACGGGAACCCAGAACGGCTCGGCTAGACCGGACCAATACGCTGTCCGACACCACAGGTGTGGCCTTCACAATAGATCTTAATTTAACTCCACACCGCTTGTCTCTACCCTCTTGTATTTTCGGGTGTTCGGTCGGAGGAGGATGTTTTGCTCCGTCTGGTGTTTGGTCTTTTGGGGGGGTCACGTGGAGATTTTGCTGTGTATACACACAGATAAAGTTTGGTTTGGTTTGACCGGCGGCCTGCATCCTGCCTCTGCCCTCCCCCACCACCCCCACCGTGCTGGGCCTTACAACACAACAATAAAGAGAGAAAGAGATGAAGAGAGGAAGACAAGGAGATGAAGAAAGCCAAGGTGGGGGAGAGTGAAAGAGTTAGCTCAGCAGAGAGATAGTATGAACGTTTCTCTAGCCTTGCCGTTCCTCTCTCTTCCTTGTCGTGTTAAAAATAACAACCTTCCCATCACGAGAGGGCCTCTCTTGAACGTTGATTTAAAACAGACGAGAGGTAGTTATGACGGACTAGTTGCCGCCACTGTCATCCACTGCATTTCTTTCCTCAGTGTTTCCTCTAAAGTGGAAAGCTAACTTCCAATTTGTTTTCAGGTGGAACTCGGCTGTCAGAGAGAGAACTCTCTGTGCGCTAATCAGCAGGAGCAGCGAAAAAAAGGATAAATATAGAAATATAGAAATATATATATATATATATATATATATATATATATGCTGGACTGGATTTGACAGGTCCTTTAAACCCACGCAGCCAATCCACCTCACTACACCCCCACCCACCTCCCTCACTGCACACTGCTAACGAATCCACACACGCTGGCTGGGGGGGGTTTCTATCGGATGTATCCTGTTGAAATCCCCCATCGCTGCCTCCCCACACACACACACACACACACACACACACACACAGACACACACATCACAGCGATAAAAGCCCTTGAGGCGATTCATTGTCAAAGCTCAAGTTGTTGCCAACACAATAATCCACTTGTTATACAGCGGGCGCTAACGCTAGCAGATGATGAATTAGGTGGGAGTAGAATGGGAAGATGCGGTCCAGAGGGGGAGAGAGAGTCGTAGGACTTACCCTCCCACTCCTCCGAGATTTCTGTCTGTAATAACCCCCCCCCACCCCACCCCTCCCACACACACACACCCCTCTCCCTTCCTCATCTGCCTCCCCCACCGCCTCTGCTCCTTCTACACAGATCTATGAGATCTATAACTAACTCTGCCTAAGTGGAATGGAGGAAGGTGTGTGGATTGGGGGAGGGGGGGAGATTTGCTGTCACCCTGGGGTGAGCCGACGCAATTAGGAGGTGGAAATCGGTGGGTGCCGTCAGAACCAAGTACCCACAGCTGTTAGGAGGACCGGGCAACAAAAGGGGAGACCACGCATGCTAAGCTCCACCCACCAGTCTCTGCACCCAATCAGTGGACAGAGCGAGATATATAGTTATATATATAGTTACAGAAATAAAACAAAAGTGCAGTTTCATGTCACTCTCTATTTACATAGTGGATTCCTTATGTTGTCCATACAGGCTTTTGTTTGAAGTGTTGTGCTATGTTTGAGGACCCAAGGGAAGCCGGTCTTGACTTGGACTTGGTTTTGACTCAGCTAGCCATAGTATTGACCCAATGCTCTGAGGGAATGAACAATTCCTGGAAGTGTCTGAAAATACCCCAGACCCCTACGGGATTTATTGGAGCGCCTATTTAAAGGCAACATTTCAGATTTGGCATGCCTCCTAAAAAACCCATTGTTTTTGGCATTTTAAGACATTCACTAATAGGTCTAGATACATGTGTATTTATTAAAATTCAGTGTTTCAAGGTTGAATCACAGGCTCCCCGATGGCTAAAGCACAGCACTGTGCAAAATACTGTAGGTAACACTGCATGCATTGCTGTAAAGCAGAATGTCAAAAATCCATATTCTCTCATGGGCGGCAAAACCGCTGTATGAAAAGGACAATAGAAATGCCAATTTCCACCTTCAGGATTGCTTAATGGAATGATGTTCTATATTATTATATTTTCATTCAACAGGGGCTATCATTTGCGACTGTAAGCCTATATTTTACGTTTTTTCACTCGCATTGTTGACTTCTCCTGTGCACATGCACACACACATTTTCAGCCAATACAACGAGCATGTATGTATGAATGCATATGCCCAGGTTTACTGTACCACTGCTTTGGGTTTAAATAAGGTATCAGCATTGAGATGATTGCTACCAAAAGCCACACTTTGGATTAACTGTGTGTGGTGGTGTATGTCCCATGCAGGTTCTGGCGGGATCTGTATATATGGGAGCAGGTGTGTGTCTAGCGCCAGTATCCATGTCCCTTTGTGTGGATGCGTTTGGTTTTTTATTATTAGTTTAACTGGAGCCAGAGCCATCTCCAGGGAACGCATTCACCTTAACTCACTTCCTGCGTAATTACCAAGACAATAATTGCTCGTAGCCCAACTTCAAAGATAAGAATACAAATAATTATCAAACAACGCTAAAATACTCTTCACGGAAATGTTCATGACGTTCATGACCATGCTTTATAATTAAGTTGAATAGACTAAATTTGAATTTGGCTGAAACTACTGTACTTCTAAAACCAGGCGTGGCTTCATTATGTTGCCAATAAACACACACAAGTCCCCAGGACCAGAATCAGCGGCTTGCTTTGGAGTTGGTTTGTTGGCTCGTGCTAACTCGGGCGCGGTATTTCTCTAGATTATGTGATTAACACCAATCACAGCGCTGACACTTGTGATCGTTCCTGGGAAATCATGTTACATGTAACAAACAAGAACTGAATTACGTTTACAAACAAGAAATGTACGTTTCAATGAAATCAATAGGCGGCCATCTTCTTCTACAACTCCATGCAGGAATGACCTCCCAGGAATATTAACAATGCAAAGGTTTACAAGGCATCGGTAATGTTCGGCTCCAAGCCAGATTCATTGTTAAAAAAGCCTTTCAGCTCTCTTTGGCTGGATGCGGGCGATTGTATAAAGTCTTTTCCTAATATGCGAGAGGAAATATCGCAGAGGCTTTCATACACAATAATGAATTACGTGGAGGAGAAAAAAAAAGGGATTAATATTTTTTTCCCATGTAATGGGCTTAAGAAAGTGTGTGAACATGTGTGTGTGTGTGTGTGTGAGAGATATTGTGATAGGTTTGCTTCCCATTAAGGGTGTCTCCCTTTCCTCCCGTTCCTTTAATATATTATACTTTGCCGTTCTGCTCAAGTTGGTTACGAAATGTGACTCATTCTTCAACGTCTCTCCCCACTAGGTTTAAAAAAACAACAACATGTTTAACTGGAGAGTCCATCTGGGTCCAACGACTTTTGCACCATTGCTGTAAATAACAAAACATATTAAGCTTTTGACAAGAAGCAGTCAGGGCCTCCACAGCGTGGCACGCATCAGCTTAAAACTGCTGTGTCATCAAACCGTCAACGGTTTTTTGCAGAGGCGTTTATTTTCTGCCGGCAGCCTCCATCTTTAACGCTCCATTTCAGATCGAGGGAAGCCGTCACAGTTGACTTAATTGCAAGTCGCATAAGGTTTTGGTTAACGTGAGACCTATGGTCTCCCGTGTGTTTTTGTGTGGCGGTTGTGCTGTTTATTCAGCTTGATGAATACACCCAGCTAACGTCCTCTCTGTCTGGTCTTGTATGTCTCACATGGACCCCTCTGGCCCATGTGGAGTCACAATAAACATCCACGTGGGTGTGTGTGTGTGTGCTTCAGGCACAGCATTGACAGTGCACTAATATGAGGCCATGCAGATGGCTTGTGATCCTATGTGACCCTAGAGCTCCATGCTGTTCAGTCCCAAACTGTGACATTTGTTGATCTAGAGATCAAATACTAATGCCTGTGAAAGGGTGAGTGTCTCCAAATGAATGGATTTGGATTGGATTTAAAACAGGGTTGGTTTGTAGTATACTGGAGTATGTACTTTGCCACAAACATAAGGGCATGCTTATTGGTCTATTAATATTTATTTTGATCTTCTTAACACATTATACTGGATGTACACCAATTACTGCAGATTTAGTTTCTCTGCTTTAGTCCATCAGGCTCCTTATGGTTTATGTGGTTTCATGCGGTTATTAGTTCATTCAAATAAGAGCATAAGAACTTCCCCAGAAAGTAAAAACATTTAATCGCCATCCTTTTTTGAATTTACATGAACACAATGCTGTCTGTTCGCCACAGACAAACTGTGAAATGTGTCTCGTCACTCACGACGGGGACCCGGCAGCATCGTCACCACGCCGGCACACGAGGTGGCTGCACAAGACAATCACTTAAACTCATTTACATCAGCATAACAAAAACAAAGAGGGCATGTCAGCCGAGAGCTCTCCCAGCCAATCTAGCTCCCTGGTCCCCACTGTTCTGCACCATCTGCGGGTCCGTGAATGCATCGGTCCTCCGGGGGTGAGTTATGATGACACCTAATGGAAGACTAGCATGCTGATGAGCCTCTCAGAGACAAGGTGTTCTGACTGCAGCCAAAGACTTTAGTGGCTAATATTGGCTACTACAGACGATCTTGTGTGTTGATGGCTGTGTCCGATGCTGCTGCTTTGGACGTGCTTGGACTGCAGATGCATGCGTGGACGTCTGTTGCAACGAGACATAGCTGTTTGAGATGTTGCTTGGCATATGGTCTTTGCAGCCCCCCTGCTGATTGCAGGCTTGCTGCATGGGGGGGGACAGTAAGATTTGGGGGCATTTCTTATGACCGAACTGACCCTGTGTTTTATGTGCATCTTAAAGATGCAGTGGCGGATTTGTTTACATAAAAGTTGTGGTTTGAATCAACTTTCTGCAGTTGTTTCTATACTTTCCACACAATAATGTCCCATACGTTTGATTGTTCCACCTCAAGGAGAAAGTAGCGTTCCAAGTCATTTCATCGAGGTTTTGTTTTGCTTTGTTTACACCCGTGTTTATGTCCTTCCAAAGCATTTCGCCATTCAAGGTGCGAGATAAAATAATTGAACGCCTGTGAAGTGAACAGTGAAGAAGATGGGCTTCCGATATATATACAGCTAGCAAACACATGCGTGTCTAAGAGAAATATCACCATCTATCAACGCTGGAATCATTTCAGTTATTTTTTCCTTCGCAAAATCTTTGCCCTTAATAAATGATTTTGAAAAATGACTATTCACAATGAGTCAGATCATGCACTACATCAAGTACTTAGCGTGCCATTGTAAACGTGGCAGAAGAGATATGGATGACAGAATCACACCTGGCAGGAGGAAAGCTGGACCTGCAGAGCAAACAGAGGTTTGCAAAGACTGAACTCTCAGAAGTTTGGAAAACACAATTTAAAACTTTTTTGAAAATTTTGCTTCAAAGGCATATCGATCATATTGCAACAGATCAATACAGACTGTCCCAATTTGCAATTTGTGCTCAAAAGAGCACACACACACACACACACACACACACACACACACACACACACACACACACACACACACACACACAACATCCCCCTAAATGTTTTTATTAATGGAAAATAATGATATCTCTCTCTTTTCTCCTCAACCCATCGCTATTAAAAACGATTAATCCACACCTCCACGGTCACCGCTAATGCCCCCCCCCCCCCCCACACACACACACACACACACACACAAAGCGTGGTGGTGGTGGTGGTGGTGGTGGTGGTGTGGGGCGGACAGATCCCTCACTTCCCCCAGGTCACTGTGGAGGTGTCTCAGCCACAAAGCTCTGCGGATGGCTTTTGTGGATGGAGGGAAATGAACGTCAATAACAGCAACAGCAACAACAACAACAACATCCTGCAACACTGCAGAAAGGCGAGGTTGTTCATTCGTTAATTATAATTGCTCTGGCTGCTTCGTTAGTCTGCATCCAGTGAAGAGTTAGAGCCGTATGATTATGTAATCAACATTATACAATTATATAACATGATAAGTTACATCAATTATTATACAATAATATAATTAATCATATAAGTCATTATTGTTAGTATATTCAACATTATTCATTTACAGTCTCACCAGATATTTAATTTGGATGAATTCTTGATTCCCTATAGCTTAAACAACTTACCTTACTGTACAAGTAGTAAGTAGTAAGTAGTCAAAAGTAGAAGCAATGCATTCATTTCAGAAGTACCACAATCCTCAGTCACTTTTTTAAATAAATGTTTTCCCTCCACAGCGCAACAGAAATAGCTGAACTGCCGCCACGTACCGGCCTAACAGCCCGACTACATGGAGAGCCGTGGCGCTACAAACAGCGTTGACCACGGCGTGAACCCCCCCGGAGACAAAAGGAGAGCTTAGGGGCAATTCTGAGGTGTCAGGCGGCCTCACGTGAACATGCTTCATAATGGACGTGCTCACAATCCGGCCGTTGTCTCCCGCGATGAGGGAGCTAGCCGGTCCGACGGGAGGACTTCTGAGTGCCGGAGAGATATGTCGCTTCATCCAGAATAATTGTCTTGTTGTGTGTGTGTGTGTGTGTGTGTGTGTGCGCTTCATGCTGTGCACAAAACAAACTTAAGTTGACCCAGTCGTGTGACTGCTTTCCACTTTTAGTGTCTGTAGCTGCGGTAATCCAATCACAGGCCCGGATTGAAAGCACCATGTTGAAAGTGTTCTGTGGGTGTTTTGAGGTTTAGAAAAGCAAAGACTGCAAGGAACACCTTAACCACATTAAACCTTAGTATCAATACATTATTGAGTTTGAGTCTGTACGTGTGTGTGTGTGTATTTATGTAAGTGTGTGTGTGTGTATTTATGTGCGTGTGTGTGTGTGTGTGTGTGTGTGTATATGTATGTGTGTGTGTGTGTGCGTGCGTGTCAGTGTGGACAGTATGTACTTCAGAACAATGGACGTTCCCATGCACTTACAAATGATAAACACAACCTGACCTATTTTCAACCATACTGGATATTATTTCCCTCAATGTACACCAGTTGTAAACAAGTGTGTACATGTGATCACGTACTTTTATCTCACTTCCTGCCCATGTTTGCCTTAAGCCGTGTGTGTGTGTGTGTGTCTGGGGGGGTTGTGTATGCCTGTGTTTGTGTGTGTCTTCACCGCTCCACCCCTCCCTCGCAGCTTTCCTTGTCTCTCTCTTTGGTGTTCTTTCTCACTGTCTGTCTCCACTCTCTCTCTCCCTCT
>OOFB01018594.1:0-10730 GCA_900323305.1 Trachyrincus murrayi | reverse complement strand
ATTAAACCTTAGTATCAATACATTATTGAGTTTGAGTCTGTACGTGTGTGTGTGTATTTATGTAAGTGTGTGTGTGTGTATTTATGTGCGTGTGTGTGTGTGTGTGTGTGTGTGTATATGTATGTGTGTGTGTGTGCGTGCGTGTCAGTGTGGACAGTATGTACTTCAGAACAATGGACGTTCCCATGCACTTACAAATGATAAACACAACCTGACCTATTTTCAACCATACTGGATATTATTTCCCTCAATGTACACCAGTTGTAAACAAGTGTGATCACGTACTTTTATCTCACTTCCTGCCCATGTTTGCCTTAAGCCGTGTGTGTGTGTGTGTGTGTATGTGTCTGTATGTGTGTGTATGTGTGTGTGTGTGTGCATGCATGTGTGTGTGTGTGTGTGTGTGTGTGTGTGTGTGTGTGTCTGTGTCTGTGTCTGTGTGTGTGTGTGTGTATATGTGTGTGTGTGTGTGTGTGTGCGCATGCACGCCCATGTGTGAGTGCAAACTACCAAACTACAAACCACCACATCATCTCTGGAGATGCTAAACAGCGGTCAACAGCATCTGTCCTCATATCAGGTGACTCACCAGACGAAACACCTCAAACTCAAACATGCCAGATTGAGTACACAAGCAGGACGTATGCAGTTATGCAATTATTCTGCAATAATATAATCATCATATCATTCGTTAAATAAAGCAAACAAACGAAAAGTAGTAAAGTAGTAGCAGCAAAAGTAAATCATTTCAGTAATAATTTAAGTAATAATATAAGTAATTTCAGTTTTAAGTAGCACAATCCTCAATCGCTTTAAATAAATGTTTTCCCTCCACAACCGCTAACAGAAATAGCTCAACAGCCCTACTACACGAAGAGTCGTGATGCTATGAACACTGACCGCTGATATGCATGTCCGACCGTAGACAAAGGAGCAGTTAGGGGCAATTCTGCGCTGTCAGGCGGCCTCATGTGAACATGCTTCATAATGGAAGCACGCACAATCCGGCTGTTGTCTCTGCTCAGTAATTTGGGGTTAGTCATTTTCAGTTAAGTTAATGCACCTGCTTATTGGCTGATTCGTGTCACCTGTGTAGTGTGCATTTAAGTTCTCAGTGTTGCCTTGTGCCAGTCTGCCACCTCAACCGACCAACTCCGCTCATCGAGAGCCTCGCCTGCCACCACCGGAGAGATACGACGGTCATCCAGGAAAGGGTCGGGGCTTTCTTACTCAGTGCTCGCTGGTCTTTGAGCTCCAACCCTCCAGCTTTGCTACTGAAAGGTCTAAGATTGCCTTCCTGATCTCACTGCTTACCGGAAGAGTGTTAGCCGAAGAAGTCTTTCTTTACTTCCGGTTTCGAGTGTCTTTGCATCTGAGTTCGTATTCCTCTTTTGGGTCTCAGTCCAGCGTGATAGTAGATACACAAAGAGGAGGAAGTAAGCAAACTCTTGACTTGCACATGTGCAGTAATAGATAGATGAATACTGTGTACTGTGCAGGATTTGAACAGGAAAGAACAAGAGTGATACTAACTCACAGTTCGTCAGCGAGCACACTTGATATTCGTCACAGAAACAGCTTGGTTATGTATAAAGCAACACACTCGGGGGTCTCGCTTCCCTGTCAGCTCCGCAATCACTCAGTTAGGACGCAAGCCGTGACCTTGACTGATGAAAGACACCAGAGGAAAGAGAGAAAGACGTTCACTGTTTATAAAGGGTCGCTCTGTTTCAGTTTATTTGTGTGTGTGTGTGTCGTGTAGAACGTGAAAAAATATCTAAAAAATCTTATTGAAAAGTACACTGGGGAATGAGACATTGGCTCAACTTGATGTGAACATGTCAGTCAAAATCTCATAAAATACTGTCATGAATCTGATGAACTTAGTGCTAAATGAGTATGAACAGCCAGACGTAAGAAGTAATATTCGTCAGTCAGCATTAGTGACTTACGCAAGACATGACGGTATGAGAGAGGAAAATGGTAGAAACAATTTGAATTTGAAGAAAAAAATGTCTACTAGCAGAAATGTTAGTTACCTGCACATCAAAAATAGCTCCACGCTTTTGGCAGATATATTTTGGGGAAAACAAAGAAAAGTGTAATTTGATTAATCCTTTTAATTACACCTCTCATCTTCACCTCCCTCAAGCTCCATTATGGTGAGGATTTAAGATTCAATATCAGCTTCAGTCACTGAGCTTTTTTGAATTTAAAATGAACACACACACACACACACACACACACGCACACATGTACACACACATGCACACACACACACACATGCACACATGTACACACACATGCACACACACACACACACACACGCATCCACGCATGCACGCACACACACACACACACACATACGGTGACAATGCATCACATTGCACTACACTGCTCTACTGCAGAGTGAGCTGGGTTAAGGACGTCCGATGTCATGAAAAGGCAGTAGAGCTGCTTAAAGCGGAAGAGAACATTTACAGAGTCTTTCATACCAAATGCAATCACTTTGCTACATTCATATTTGTTGTCTGTACCGTGCAGGTTGGGTTATTGATTATTGTATTGTATTGATTGTGTATTACCTGATTTACTGGTTTCCGCGTCTAATGAAGCGTCCCCAAAGAAAGGACGGGAGATTCATATCAACACAATGGATTGATGAAAGAGACGGAGGTCTTGGAGGCCTAATTTCATAATAATAGGTTTGGTTTGATAACGCATGAATAAAAGTTTATCTTAGTTTAACCCTGTGCGGTAGTAGTGCTGGCCCATAATCCTATAAAACCCATAACAATCAAAACAAATGTCAACGTGTGTGTGTGTGTTCCTGCATGTGTGTGTGTCTGGGTATTTTTGTTTGTTTGTTTCAATACTCAGAAACTACTGCTCCACTGCATCTTCCACAGGAAGTGAGAGAACCACACTAAACCAACGTGGGTTTGCTAATCTAAAAAAATAAACATGAGTATGGGACACGGGACGTGTGTGTATCTAGAAGAGGGCGAGAGAGGTGAACATGCTGACACTCGCTCTCTTTCCTCCCCCGTGTCACTTGTTTACTTGTTGATGTAACGCAGTATTCCATCATGTATCATGTTTTGCCCGGGGCAAGACGAACGACCTTTAACCTCAGGTGCTCCCGGACAAGGGAACGCTGCAAAGTAAACATGCATGGAGACTCGCACACGCGCACGCACACACACACACACACACACAGATATACAAGAACACACACAAATCTAGACAGACAAGAACACTCGCATACACAAAATACACAAATATATACACACACACACACACACACACACACACAGGCTTGATATGCTAGTTTATTAGCCTTTTATGAGCCTATTCCATCTCTTGGGAAACAGGATGTTGTCAAGATGCTACTGGGTGAGGTTCCCATGGTGACTTATAATGGAGCTGCTTGCATGCATTGGTGTATTTATGTGTGGCTGTGTGCATGTCTGCTCGTGGGTGTGTGTGTGTATGTGAAAACTTCTGAAAGCACTTTGAAAGCGAAGTGCCTCCAGGGGCAAACTCAAATAAACAATTGCAATTTCTGGCCGAGTGTTCACAGAGCACCAGGAAACATGCATTTACTGTGTGAATCGATATCCAAGTCTGCATATCTGACTTGCGCATACAATTACAGCATATTTCCCTTGCATATAACATCTCTGTGCATAGAGCTTTTACATGTTCCTTGTCAACGTTTTGAACAAAGACACCCGAGACAGCCTTTGGATATGACGATGAAATATGATGAACTGTGTCCCTTTCCCATTCGACTTCTGTGGAAAAAATTGTTTGCGTTTATATGTTGATTTACTTGCTAGCATCGCTTGCCTTCAAACATTTCAAATATCGTCTGCAGTGCTTTAAAATGGCCTCTAGAGTCCAGACTGTTCTGGAAATGTATGATGCATGGCAGTTGACTTGTGTGGTTAAATGGAAAAGATGAGCGAGAGAGAGCAAGAGAGAGAAAAAAAAGAGTGTGAAAGTGTGTGTGAAAAAAGTGTGTGAAAAAAAACATCCTTTGCCATCGATGTTCCTTAGCAACCGAAATGACAGCAAACTTCTAATATCCAATTATCTCCACTACAAGCTTGACCCCACAGCAACTTCTGCCTTATTCATTAAGGATGGTACTCGCTTTCTTAGACAAGACATTTATGTGGAGAGAGAGAGAGGGGGTGGGGGGGGAGAGGGAGAAAGAGCTATACACACACACACACACACACACACACACCAGTAGTTTTAGGCACATGAGTAGCAGCAGAAGAATGCATTCTGCGATTTATATTTATATGGTTTATATGCTCATGCATTAACGTTAAGCACCGTGCAGAGGACGTTCATAAGGCGAGCACCCGCTGAACAGAACTGGCAGGAAACCCTTCGGTTAAGGCTGCAAATTGACGGCAAATCGTGAGTTACGCCCAATAGTGACATCCCGTTTGGTTTCTACTGTGCTATTGCTAGGCAGGTGTCACTAGGGGGGCCATCTGAACAGAAACCGCTGGAGGGGAAGGTTGGGCAGGCTTTTTCTGCGTACCACTATGGTTCATGAGAGCTTTGATGGAAATTGTGAGGACATTTCTATAAAGAGAAAAGGGCAATTAGTTCCATAATGAACAGGGGGGAGAGAAGAGTTTCTCGTGTGCTGACTGGTGTTTTTCCCTCTCACTGCGAGAAAGCGAACCTGAGGTGGAAGCTAATTAGCAAGTGGCAGCTCTCCTTCCTTCCATTAGCTTGTATTCCTCGTGTGTTCCTCAAGATCTCGTCTCTGCCGTGATCAAAAATCTTAAATAAATACGCAAATGTCAAATGTCAATTCATCACATTTGAGTTTTGAATAATATGAGGTTGACATTTTTGAGAAATGAACACAGCGGATGTGTAATACTGAACACAGCGGATGTGTAATACTGAACACACCAGATTCTACTGTCCATCAACAGTGGCAGAAAATTGACTTTGACATGTCTCGCGTTAAAAGACCACGAGAGCAGAATGAGAATATGGAGTGCAATATGTCTTTAATAATAATAATAATAATAATAACAATGTCTTTTACTCTTTTGTTGAGGATACTAATAGCAATGTGAATACAGGAGTTCTTGAAGAGAGACAGAACTCGGGGTATAGGGATGAGGAGGGAGGCATCGCGGGATCCCAGAAGGGATTACCCCAGGACCCGCATGGGGTACAGTACAAGGGGGTCACCAGGGGGTCACGGAAGGGGGTGGTGGGTGTGGGTGTGTCTTTACAGCGAGAGCGTACAGTCTGGTATCTGGCTGGTGTCAGTATGCCAGGGCTGGAGGGGGAGGTCGGATCCTTGTGACCTGTGTGTAACTGTACATGGGCTCCTCCCCGCGTCCCTCTTCATCGTCTTCCGCTCAAGCGTGTGCTGTAATGAGACTTGATGTGCACCGGCCAACACGGCTACCCGTGCCTCCCACTGGCCAGAGGGGGGGGCTTGTGTGTGTGTGTGTGTGTGTGTGTGTGTGTGTGTGCGTGCGTGCGTGCGTGCGTGCGTGCGTGCGTGTGTGTGTGTGGGGAGCTAAAATAATGAGCCTATGTTTACCTTAACCCCTCGACCTGCTGGGAGTGCGATGACCTCACTGTGTGCATGAATCATGCATGTTCATCTGCACTTGAGAGGTTGATATATACACACACGAACAGACATACACACACACACACACACACCCCAACACACACACACACACACACAAACCTGTGTACGGACCACAGCCAACACAGAAAGGTTACTGGTTAGCCTCTATTCTCTCCTCCAGCACTGGAGGAAGAAATGCAAGGTTCCATGCAGATGTTCAGCATCAGCAGAAAAAGACCAATTTCTTTGCTTCGCTGGACAATTGTCCGTTTATTTGTTTCCGGAAGTTTCCTCTTAGCTCAGCTTTCATTCATTTGGCGGTTGTGCCTGGAGTGGAGTGGGAGGCTCAGTGAGACAAATGATCCTCCTGCACTGGAGGAAATTACTTCAGCCAGATGGATGAGGAGACCCCCCCTGCTAGGTCACCCCGTCTCATGGGAGTAGCTCTTGAAAACACCCTTTCACCGTTCCTTTACGGGGAAACCATTCTTCATATTGGTGTCCAAAAAAAGACTTCCCCGAAAAAAAAGGATATTCTGAAAGTCTTCGTGGCTTTCCCTCCAGAAGTGACTTGACAAAAATGATGCTCCGTCATCTGAATGTGAAATCCGACAATCACCCAAGCATCCAACCATTAACTAATCCATTAAATCAATCAATCAATTCATGCATCCTTCCTTCCAACCATTACTGCTAATAGACCGTTTTATGCCAACGGTTGGCATACGAGCGCTTGAATCTAGTACTCCATGTGATGCTATGGTACGTCAGCCCAGGTTGGGGCTGACGTCTGACGTTATTCAACGGGTTATTCAACAGGCTGACGTTATTCAACGTCTAAATCTGTAAAGAGTGACAGCTACATGTACCAGGTGAATTCTTGTCAGCTTGTTTTGGCCTCGGTGTGCCATAATGTGACAGAGCCTGGTGTGAATTCTTTTTTACTGTATAGACCAAAGTTGTGTGGAGTGCGTGTGTTGTTGGTGGCTGGTTTAAGCAGCCTCACCTGGGTCACCGAGTCTGATTAGGCTGATTAGACTCTGGGGCTGGGTGAGGCTGCACACCCGTGGTGCATTGAGTAATCAAGGCACACAGACTAAACCAGCCATCACCACACACACTCAGGGAGGAGTGCTGGGACATGTCAAGCTTTTACAACCTGCTCTGCCTGCATAAACATTCTCAACCCTGCAATAAACCGGTTTACACCATACTACCTGTGCCTGGTATTGGAGGAGCCCAGCAAGAGTCACTGGTATGTACTGCCACAAGTTGGTTTCAGCATTGCATTTCCTGAGGTAATAGTGGTGAGCTTTGTGAGACAGCAAAAGGAGAAGGCGATGATGTTACGCAGCCCACATGGTAATTTGCCCTTCACTGTCTTTAACGCTTGGTTCGTTTTGGTGCTCTGACCTATTTTTCTCTTGTTCTCTGCACACCAAAGAGTTGTCAAACTTGTCTGCTTCTACTCGTCTCTCAGTGCCTTGTTGTAAAATACTTTGTTGTGTCTGTGTAATCGGTTTAATGATACTTGACATTTTTTGGACTATAATAAGTAATTGAACTTTGAGCTAAATATGTTTAGGGAATACCAAACATATTTATATCTGATCAAAGGTTTTGTCCATGAGTTACTGGAAACTCATCAGTGGTGGGTAGAGTACTGACAATCTATACTCCAAGTAAAAGTATAATTACTCCCATTAAAAAATCACCCAAGTTAAAGTGAAAATCACCATTTCAGAAACCTACTCAAGTAAAAGTAAAAAAGTACCTGGTTAATACATAGTTATTTTCATATATTGTTGATGAAGTAGAGCAGGTAGGCTAATCAAACAAATGAGGATAGCCTATGCAATTGAGATTTTATACTCATGTGTGCGTTACTTGTAACGCATTACTACCCATCACTGAGTCGATTGTCCTTAATCTCCATGTGTTTTGTTTCTGCAGTGTTTCTCAAATTAGGGTTCTAGCACCCCTAGGGGTACTTTAGTTTACTGCAGGGGGGTAAACTAAATGGAAAATATCCAATTCATGCAATATTAAAAACAGGTACAACATCATTCCGCCCTAGAGAAGGGCTGGCCTACGGTGCAAGATATTTCATTTTTTTTATTTAAACGGAATTTAATTTATTTAAATTGCGTCTCTCTCCGTACGAGAGTTCAAGTGTAACCACTTCTGAGTTAAGTGCGCTTCTTGATAACTCCAACCCATTGAGATTGAAGGAGGAGATTAAACCAGGAGGTGAAAAAGTCTTCGGCAAAGCCAAAAAGAAAATGTAGCCGGCGAGCAGTCAGCTGGAAGCGGGGAGAAAATATTCACACATCAAAGCAGGATTTTGTAAGTAAGTGAAATGTAACCCCGTAGTCTAGATTTAAATGTTCTGCTAGAGTTGAATACGTTTAATTTAACCGGTTATATTCTCTCAACCACAAGTGGTCCGTATGAAAAGGTCAAATAAAATACAATTGTACCGATAAATAGAGTTACCTCTGTTTATCCTCGCTTGTGAAAGTAATTAGAAAGGGTTACCATTAGTTGACAATGCTTCATGGTAATTTTGCTCAAGGGTATTTTATTAATAAGTAAACAGCTAGGCACAACAAGAATCTAATGCAGCACATAAAGTAAAGCCGGTGGCTGCACGATGTAGATACACAGAAATATCTTAACCTGGCCTTTATATGTGTTCATGTGGAACTGTGTAGGTGGGGAACCAGGTACCCCTCCTAAATCATTAAGTCTCCACCTATAAAGAGAACATTCTGTGATTCTGCCACTGCAGTAAACTACAAGAACGCTTTCTGCAAATCCTTGATCCTTGACTCACACACGCAATCTACAAGGCTCGAAAAGACGTGATGGAATGAATTAATTTCTACGAGCAAGCTGGTCACCGAATAGAGGCTGTATTTGAAACAAGAGTACAACGCTGACTGATACTGATGACATGCAGGGCAGGGCCCTCTATTCTGTCTAACTCTTTATCCTGACTACAGGTCTACAAACGGTCTCGTAGGTAAGGGACACACCAGCCACCGACACACGGAAGTAATCCCCTCACACGTTCACGGATTCTGAAACAAAGATGAAAAAGGAAAGAAAGAGGAATAAAACAATAGGAAACAACAACAATCAAAAAGGGATTTCTCCAGAATTGTTGTTGTGCAATACAAAAGAAAACAGCAGATGCTGCAATTCTCTCTGCGTAGCGCAATTTTACAGCCGCTGACTTATAGTATACTAACAGCATACTGGAAGCATATGTTGTGCAGAAAATATGCCACAAACTATTGAACCGGTAATCACACATCTAGCCCATGATGGATCGTAATGATAGGAAATCATCACACGTCGCACAGTGTAGTGTGCAGCAGAGGCAGAAGAAACCCAGAGGTTTATAACGTGAATGTTGGTGTTAAAATGAGATAGAGCTTCATTGAAAGCAACACCCCTTCAGAGACATAGAGAGAGGTACATTTTCAAGTCAGCAAGCATAGAAAGGTGTTTTGTTAAAAAAACTTAAATCCATTTAAGTTTTGTCTGAATGCATTTTTTGAGCTCTTCATAATCATTTGGCTCTTGCTCACAGAGGCTCAGTCGTCCTCACCCTACATCAATGTTTCAGCATCATTACCGATACCTTAGACACATGGGGGACATCCTGCCTTCTGGTAGATGGGTGCCTGCTCACCGTCAACCCAAAACTGGCCCTTTCTCCTTCTCTCTCACTGTTTCAGTTGCAGGGCACGCTTCCCCCCTGCTCGGGCTGTCTCGGTGAACACAAGAAACTAATATCTCGTCGCTCCCTTAATAAAACCCTGCAGCTCCTGAAGTCACCAAAACCATAACACAAACAAGCATGACACACACACACACACACACACACACACAAGGCTCGACACATAATCGTATGCACGTACATACGCCGGAGGTATGAAATGAGTGACTGTGGGAGTTCCACAATCATTGCGACTTTATAATTATGACGGATGCTTGGCCATTGTAAACCCGTGACTGAATAACGTCTCTCCGGTTTTTGAGATTATTCAGCAGTCGACTGGCAGCCCGCCGCTTGCTCCTTGACTTCATGGAACACAATGCAAATGATGCGAGTGGGGGTGGGGTTGATGGAGAGAGGAAAGAGAAGAAAGAGAAACTGAAAGAGAGCCTGAGTGAGAGACAGAGAGAGAGAGAGAGAGAGAGAGAGAGAGAGAGAGAGAGGGCGAGGGACAGAGACAGAGAGAGAGAGAGAGACAGAGAGTGAGACAGAGAGAGAGGGCGAGGGACAGAGAGAGAGAGAGACAGAGAGTGAGACAGAGAGAGAGACAGAGAGAGAGAGAGGGCGAGGGACAGAGACAGAGAGAGAGAGACAGAGAGAAAGAGACAGAGGGAGAAAAGCAGGTTGGAAAGATAATTGCCAGAATGAATGAGGGTAGGAATGGAGGAGATGGGGAATGAGAACAGGGGAGACTGGGGGGGGGGGCGATATTAGATAATACAATACAAATACAAATCACACCCTGGACGGATACCATTTCAACTCCGCCGCACACGCCTCACACAGAGGGAAGAGGAGGACTCATTTGATGGTGAGGAAGGTGTACATTTGACACCATTAAGGGGAACGAGCCCAATGAGAGAAAAACAGACACACACACAGATAGACACACACAGAGACAGACACACACACACACAGACACACACACACACACACACACACACGTGCGTGCGCACACACACACACACACACACACACACACACACACACACACACACACACAGACACACACACACAGAGACAGACACACACACACACACACAGACAAACACAGACAGACACACACACAGATAGACACACACAGAGACAGACACACACAGAGACAGACACACAGACACACACAGACAGACACACACACAGACAGACACAGACACACACAGAGACAGACACACACACACAGACACACACACACACACACACACACACACACACACACACACACACACACACACACACACACACACACACACACACACAGGTTATATTGACAACATGTTTACATAGACGAATCATTTGAAAACAATAAGACATCCACAG
>OOFB01018590.1:0-15642 GCA_900323305.1 Trachyrincus murrayi | reverse complement strand
TACAGTTCTTCAATGCGCACGCACACACACACACGCACACACACGTGCACATGCACACACACATACACACACACACACACACACACACACATACACACACACGCACACACACACACACACACACGCACACACACACACACACACACACACACGCACACACACACGCACACACACACACACACACACACACACACACACACACACACACACACACACACACACACACACACACACACACACACACACACACACACACACACACACACACACCAGCTCATAGTACAGGACTGAATACAATACTGCAACAATGGTTAGTAAGCAACAGACGTGGTCCAACATCTATTTAGAAAAACATTGGGCTTTTGGTATGCACTGTTCCAAGAGACTGTTCATCTAATCGTGGTTGTTAGATTACAACCACGGGTCAGATATGACACCATGGTAACCTACCGTCTTCTTACCACCAGTTGGCTTCTTCTTGAACATAGAGGAGGTGGGCTCTGCAGGGGGTGAAGGGTTAACGCAGGTTAATAACTTAAACGGTTAACCAATCAAACTTGTGGATTTTTTTAGCGGTAGAACAGCAGGTGAGTGTCTCACCTGGATTGGCTTTTGGAGAGACCCCAAGCATGTCCACGCTGGGACCCTTGTCTATATTACCTGAGAAAGATGAACAAGTCAAGTTTATTGTAAAGCCGCTTCCACGGTTAGCCTCAAAAGGCTTTACAGGCCCATATTCAAAACAATCCATATTTGGCACAGTGTACAGCATTGAGGGCGGGACTTGAATGAACGCCTTGCACTAGTATAGGCCCAAAAGTCATTAATACCTTATGCCTTAATAACTTTTTAATGAAACAGAATTGTCAACCAGGACCATACACCCAGGAAATACATAATATGAAGATGAACTAGCCACTGAGATCCTAACTGATCCTCATTTATTGGATGTGTATTACGCAAATTAAACCACATTTCTTCCTGTTGACTTAGAATGGTGATGGGTCTTTCTGCACCACCTACCGTGAACCACATTAAGCCGTTAGAGGAACATGTAAGTATCTTCCGTCTGAGACTCACAGATGGTCATACACATTTTTTTATTTTTCCTACCAGTAATAACAATGTCCCAGTGAACAGTAGTTCATAGTAGTGCCTACGAATCATTAGGCAGTCTATATCTATCCATCAGTCTACCTATCCATCCAGCCATCCATCCATCCGTCTATATTAAATATCTCTACAGTTTATAAGGAAGAAGACATATTTACATACTGTATAACTGCCACTGGGAGAGACAGTTATTTCATCCAAGCCCAGATTGGTCATGTGACCTTTGGAACAAGGTCTACACCATGTATCAGGACCGTTCAGGGAGCCATACGTACCATTATTGTCCTCCTGCGATGGTTGGAGAGAAGAGGAAGGGGTACTGAGGTTCATCTGGGGCAGGTTCTGGTTCTCAGTCACATCCTGGATGGTACAGAACCAACCCCACCCAAATCACAATCCAGGATGACAAATAACATGAAATACATACAAACGGGTAGCACAGGATTTAATTTAATTAAATCGTTACCATTAGCAATTATAATTATTAGAATATATGCGAAATATGAATGTAGTGTAAAAGTATAGTAGTATAGTATTAATACACACCTGTGAGTGAAGGCTGAAGAAATCGTCCTGCTTGTCGTTGGGTAGAGTTGGAGAGAGAGGTGCCTGGCTGTCCAGCCATAGCTGTACGGGAGAGAGAGGTCAGAGAGGACACTAACAAACAGACCCAGCTGGCACTTCCCCAAGCACATGTTATGTTTGAATGAACATGGGTGGACCGTGTGTTTTGGTAGAGTTCTTATGGAAAAGCAAGTACCTGTTCTTCATTGTTGTTATGTTTTAATATAATAATTCAATTCAGTTTAGATTTAGCTACAAAGTTTGATACGGTTAAATTTAAGTATACAATTAAGGATAACAAGTGTAGATAAACATGCAAAGTTTAGGATTAGGAATTGTTATTGTTTACATATTGGGTTAGATATGGTTACATCTAGGCAGTATGTTAGAGGTGGTTCAGTTTAGGGATTGGCTAGAGGTTCAGTTTCGATAGTAGGTTGGAAATGGTTTAGATACACGTTTGGTGTGGTTAAGATCAGGGGTTTCAAGAAGCTCAGGAAAGCCAGAATATTCGGTTGCAGATACCCTCAGTTACCATGGCAACTCATGCTGCGAGCCTAACCTGGAGCAAACCCGGTACATAGCAGGTTAGCTCTGAGTCCTACTATGTTATAGAAGAACTTCTGGGGGGAGGGTGCAGAGCCTGGGCCGGAAACCAACAACTGCAAGGGGTGGAGTTATGCCTTATTTCTTGTTTCGTTTCTACCAAAGAAACCCCATTCGCTTGAGTGGATGAAGCGTTCAAAAGGGGATTTTAATACGTGTATTTCTACAGTGGCCAGTCTCGCATTTGCCTCAGCCAGTCCCGAGTTTGTGTTCCCCAAATACATGCGGATCCCTGCCTCGAGCAACATGATTGGTCGAAACAAATATGAGGCGAGAGGAAGTGCAACGCATCGTTCACCCAGATATGAGCTCGTCTGCCATCAGACTTTAGAAATTAATATAAAGTCTGATTTTGTGGTGACGTCTCATTGGTATAGATAATGGTTGGCAACAAATAACTTAATATGGTCATATCCAAAACTATTGTATTCCAAGGCATATCGTTTTTCCTCCTTAGGTGATTTCTATACACTTAACATCAGAGCGCAAATTGTTCGGCAAGCATTTACCTTGCACACTGCACGCCAAGCCGCAGGGCCTAGCGGTTGGCCTAGCGGTAGGCCTAGCGGTAGGCCTAGTGGCAGGCCTAGTGGTAGACCTAGCAGTAGACCTAGTGGTAGGCCTAGTGGTTGGCCTAGCGACAGGCCTAGCGGTAGGCCTAGCGGCAGGCCTAGCGGTAGGCCTAGCGGCAGGCCTAGCGGTAGGCCTAGTGGTAGGCTTAGCGGTAGGCCTGTGGCAACAGTGACAGCAGCTCACAGCAGAAAGTATTTCACTAGAGCTTCCCTTTTCTTCAAAGATAAATAAATGAATACAATATTAATAAATAGATTAATATACTATTAATAAATAGATGAATACACTATTAATAAATAGATTAATATACTATTAATAAATAGATGAATACACTATTGTACACATTTAGTTCTTTTGATCACCAATGAAAAAAATAAAGGGTCTAGCGAACGCTAGATGGCTTCAACTAGTCTCGCAGAGCGTGTCCATGGTGACGTAGTGCAAATGAACCGACTAGTCTTCAACCAATATTCTGTGATCGATCACATCTTCACGGTGCAATAGATGATATGATCTTTCGCACATTTTTCAGGTTCAACCCATCAGAGATTGAATGAACTCTCTTGAAACTGAAATCAGCTGTTCTGAAACCGAAAACAGGCCCCAGGGCTCAGGCAGTCAAACCCGACAAACAGGCGGGACAAATGTGATCGCACAAGAGGCCACGATAGCCTTGGTTACGCAATTCATTCATTAATTCATTCATAAATGTTTGGTTAGGAAGACTTATCTTCTTGTAAACCTTCCTCTGAATGACTGAGTTCTTGTTCTGTGGTGTGGATACATATCCATATATTAGCAATTAATAGAAGCCTGTATTCCTTAAAAGGTTCTGTAGGTAAGATGTAATATCTATAATTGGAGCCATTGGTGAGTGAAACACTGTGATACCTGCTCTGGTTGACTGCCTCTGTATGAGACCAGTTAGATCTTAGACGCTCCAGGCTCATCTCTGACCCATCAGGGCATCTCTTTCCTGATTGGTTTGGGGCATACATCGTGCCAATCGCATTTTTTTGTGTTGGGATTTTTTTCCCTCAGTCAATCCACCTAATCACAGCTCAAGCACCACCCCTGACTTGTGATTGGCCTGCCCAAACTGTTAGGGTCTTCCTCCAGTCCCTCTTGTGGAAATTGTATAGTGGAATAAGGGTACTAAATTGTCATGTTGCCCAGACTTAGTGACACACTGTGTGTGTGTGTGTGTGTGTGTGTGTGTGTGTGTGTGTGTGTGTGTGTGTGTGTGTGTGTGTGTGTGTTACCTCTGTCCCGTGTCGTCGGGTGGCCTGTGTCGCTAGGGTCTTAATTTTGTCCCGGTACAGCTGGGCCGCCCGGCTGTTGTATTTGGCGTTGGCGGCACTGGTGGTACAGCCATGCTGGTTGAAAAACGTGTTCTGTACATAATAATAACATTATAATTATATAATATAATGTATATACAATATATACACTACATATTATATCAATATAAATAGGAATAGAATATTTATAATAATATATAATAAATATGTTTGTACTTGCCGCATTGGTGTTTCCTCCCACTTGCATACATCGAAGTTGGAACCAAGACCAATTAAAGTCAAGCTCAGTAGACCTGTGGACGAAGTACACACCTCATAAGTTTGAATACAAACATAGACATTTCTGAACAGTACTCAGGAATGTAGAAATGGCCCAGTTCACACAAAACTACATGTCCAAGAAGGCAACTGATACCTGATGAAGGACAGGTGCACCCCAAGCGACCTGTGGGTCCCAGAGCAATCTATACACAGGAACACCCCGTATGTGATGCTGGCCCAACTGGGGTTTTTAGAGGCACAGTCAAAACATGCCTGAAAGAGAGAGAGAGAGAAAAGACACAAGATTATGAAAACTGCCTTTCATATACAAGGTTGTCGTAAAACGTCATAAATTGAAATGAAGCATGAATGATTCAGGAGGTATATGTGGACCAATAAGCATACTCGACCAATGCCAGGGGTTTGAATCAGATAAGTGTCTGTTTTTTCAGACAGAAGATTAAATCAATAGTGTACTAATGTAATAGTCTAACGTGGAGGTCTAAAGTGTTAGGGTTAGTGCAGGGTTCGTAAACAAGACTGATAGGCTGGATGTCAAATTCAAACAGCTGTTATCAACATGTTAAGGTTGTTTTAAAAGGTTACACAATGACCGTATTGGCATCGCAATGGTATTTAAGATGGATAATAATATTGCATTAATCAGTCGTAAATCGGGATAGGGATATTGGGATAAGCATTTAAAACCAAGAGCCTGGTTATTCACTCCGGCTGTGGAGCGTTACGTCTCCGGTTCACCGATATATCCCAACATTTATTTCCTTCGATTAGGTTTTGTGAAGGCTATAAAATAAAACATTTCGAAAGACGAACGATGCGTTTCAATGTGTATCTTTCGAGTGTGTCGTTAACTTGGCTGCCATCCTTTTCAAAGTGCGACGTGTCAAATATTTCTGTCAAGTCTTACTTCCTCGTTGAGGAAAAACCAAAAGAATAACCCTCACCTTGTTAGTAGGCAGTGAGCGAAGGCGTTTAAATATAGCAGAGATGTTATGCTTGCTGGGTTCGGACATTGTTTTTCTCCACCTTCGACACCGAAATGTCAAAGTTGCATCAAAGGCAGCGGTAGTCAGCAGGCGTTTGTTTTTTAAGCCTCATAAATAGCCTCGGTACTAAACGTCAGTATGGGAAACGAAATGCTTCCACTCCCATTGGTCCGCAGTGACAGGTGGGTATGTTGTTGTAGCTGAGGATTCTGGGAAATGGAGTTCAAAGCCATATCAAAGATATCGCGAAAGACGTTGGGTACAGCAGTGGAGTGCCCAGACTGATTTAGCAGGGGTGGCCCAGCATGCACATAATAACCGGTTGTTATTATGTTCAAATCAACTGTCAGATTTATTAGGGGTAGCACTCTGGGTATCCAATCAAATGTTTTGGCCCCCACGTGGACACACCCCTGGCATATAGCAAATAATGGACAAGAAATGTACTTGACATTTATTTATTATGTTGTGGGACAACATTGACAAACTGAAGTTGTGCAAGTATAGCTGTAGCTGTGTTCCGTAGTCCGCATGCCCTGAAAACATGGCAGACCTATCCATTCTCAATATTTATATATAAGACAAATAAATGCATTCCCTACTGCAGTAAAAGGCATCAAATTAAGATCATGTTTCTAACGATAACTATCGGTACACAATCAAGGTCAACAGTTCTGAAGCCAAAATATTTGAAGGATCAGTACAACGAATGGCCTTACCAAATACATTTTGATCAAAGAATTTAAGCAGTTCAAACTGTTCAATGTATACCTGTTCATTTAAATCAGAGAACGTTAAAGAAATTAAAACTATCCGTCCATATAGTCTAACCGTATCAGGTAATTGATTCAATTAGATTATGACCATCGACAAAATATTTAAAAAAAAAATCATATTTATAAAAATACATTCATGAGGAATTTGTAACAAAACATTGATTTTACAAATTGATTTTCTGATGACAGCATTCCAACAAAAGCACTTTCGGCATATCTTAAATTAAGTTTTAAATTTTTTGAACCAACGGTGACCTGATCTTGCTTATTTGTATCATAGAAATCTACGCTATTTACAGGTGAGTAGAAACCACTTCAGCTCCACAGGCTTGTGGCAGACCACACTCGACTTGAATTGTAACATTTTGAAAATAATAACAATAACAATGCAGTTTCTAGAAGATTCCTCCGTGTCTTGGCATTTTGATGTCCAGTGCAAGAACAAAAATGTGGGGGATTTCAAGTGAGAAAGTACAACCAGGTTGGGTCATAAGAAGGGGGAAGGTGTGACAGGTTTGAAGGGGGATTGAGATTGGAGCAGGTAAAGCAGTTGGTTTGGCATGAGGGGGTAAAGGAACACAGTTATACTAGAGGTGTTGAAGAAGACTGCTGAAACACAACTTCAGAACAGAAAAAAAAATAATAATAAGAAACGGTGTACAATCAATAGAGGCGCAAAAGACAAGAATCGGTGAGCGTACATTCAGTTGTGATTGGCCAGTGGCGTCGTGAGAACTATTGGATTGGTTGTGAATTAGGAAACAAGGCTCTTCTGGTCTCAGTCATTCATCATCTAAGGGCCTGTGTTTATGAACACAATAGTTTCTAATTAACCATCATCAGCATATCAGAGAAAACTCTAAATGCTTCTTGCATGAAGCAGGAGGCAGTTATCAAAAACACTCTAGGAAAAGACTGACTCATACGCATTCATGCGATGGATTCTTTAAATACCAGGTTGAATAAAAACAGATAGTGGTGGTAAAACAAGGGCCGACGCCCTTTCAAAAAAATCCTTGACACGAGATGATTCAAAAGACCTGCAATCCCAGTGTTTCTTTTTTCTAAACAATATATACATTTACACAGATGTTCTATTCAGAGTCCTACAGGGTTATACATGAAATCAGCCGCTCCTGGTTTGTGTAACAGCATAGATGACTTCCTGGACAAACAGAGAGAGCCACAGCGGTAATCGTGACCTTTGACCTTCTCTGAAGCGGTGAATGAGGAGACTTAACCTTCGCAGTGTGTTGTGAATGTGTTTTTTTTCTTTCTGTGCTTTAGTACATAAGATTCTAAGACAAGCATGTGAACTTGTCCATATATATATATAGTGTGTTTTTGAACCTCTCCATATCTGTCCATCTCACATGCTCTACTCCCCCTCGCCCCCCCACCCCCGCCCTGCAGGTATAGTAGGGTCCAAAAAAAATCATAGGGGGGTTTCACCCTCCTCCTCCTCCTCCTCCTCCTCCTCCTTCTTTCCAGCACCTCCTCCATCTCTTCTGCTCAATGTTCTTTATTCTTTCCCTCTCTCTGTGTCTCCCTCTGGTGGTGGGGGGGGGGGGGTAGTCTTCTACTGGAGGTCCTCCACGTAGTTGGCGGGGTACAGGCCCACCTGCCCGTCCTTCAGGCGACCTTTGCACCAGCCCTGGTCGTCCTCGCTGCCTATCTTGGTCAGCTCGTCGCCTGGGGGGGCAATCCAACAATGGGTGGGCATGATTCTTGTAGGGAAACATTCACATTGTAAGCACATCAAAGAATTTAGGTCTTATATTAACAAAACAAGGTAGCGGGGAGTGACTGTTGTGGAGACTGGTTAAGTTAATTAGCAATACACTGAGAATTAGGAAGGGGCTGAGAAAAAAGGTTCTTGGCTGCACTGACGATTCAAATGCTAAGTAACATAACGCCTTAGGGAGCCATCTCTAGGTGCAATGCAAATTCATACAAAAGCTTATTAAATGAACAAGTAATGAAGTAAATAAGGTTATATCGCTTGTGATATTATTATTGGGATTCATTTTCCACAACAAAAATACAGGAGGTTGTTGGTCTAGGGTTTAGGTTGTGGGATTAAGGGTTGTGGTGGAAATGTATTTCTTTAAATCAGTGGAGTTAAGGATTTAGAATGAAGAGTTAAGATGAGGTTGTGGGGTTAAGGGTTAAGTTGAGGTGGTAACCGTTTCTAAGGCAGGATTGTTTGTGTTGGGGTTAAGGGTTAAGTTGTGGAGGTAACCGTTTGTAATATGAGTTGTAGGGTTAAGGGTTAGGTTAAGGAGGTTGTAGAGTCATGGGTAAGGTTGGCGTGGCAACTGTGTTCAGACGTATTAGTATTATTTACTGCATCCCACCTGCTTTGAAGCTCAGTTCATCCTGCTCCTGTCCTTCATAGTCGTACAGTGCCCGCACCGGCACTGAGATCTCGGGGGATGTGGGCGCCTCTTCCTCGAACGGATTCCCCTCCCCATTGGTGGAGAAGGGGTTGGCGCCACTGTCCTCGTCCGACCAATCAGGAGACTTCTCCATGCTGCTGGCACTGGACGAGCACAAGACAAAGACAGCCAATGAGAGAGCCGATTCCACCTGTGTTTGTGATCGTGTTCCGAATACACTGACACACTGGCGAATTCAGCATGCCAGACCAAAGAAGTTAGATTAAAAAAACAGTGATGTACAAACAGCGCACCAAGTAAAGTACACACAAAGCCCAAACACGCCCAAGAACACAGCTCTGTCAAAAACACCCCTTCCCAGTTCCCCAGTTGAACAAACAAGGCAACGTGCTCATGTATGCAGGCAGCCATTTTTAAAAAAACAAACAAAAAACACAACAAACAATGCATTGATGCACCTTCAAGAGCCTAGGAAAGACTGCACGTGTACAATGCTGAGTTAAGGCGATGCAGCAAATCGATAACAAAACAACACAACAGAGAATCTGAAAACATACAAGGAGAATATATGAGCACAAGCAGGAGCGAGATCAGTCGAGATAGTTTGGCGTGTATTTATCCACAAGAGGGGGCTAGACACACACCAATGAGCACTTTGCTATCCAAGGAAGTTTGACAAAAGTACAATAAAGAAAACAAAAAGCACACCAGTGAAGATCATTTCCCAGTCAGATCGGTGTTCTATCCATAGAGCTTTGGGTCAATCTGTCAATCATTTAAAAAGAATACTGTTGATGTTCTGTTGACAGGAGGCGGGCTTATACTTCTCTCAGCAGCCTTAAGATAATATTTGAGTTGACCTACTAAAACAATTAAAAAGGTGCAATCAAACATTTAATCAAACAAATTATTGAAAATGTGAAGCATACATCTCCTCTAAGAATAAATTAAATCAATTGAAATAAATTATTATTTATTTTATTATTTATTAGAAATTAGCAGAATTGTCAAAGTTCTATTGAGAACCCGATCTAACAGTTCAAACCAAAGGATTGATTATTATTATTTTTTTTTAAATCAAAGCAGACGCATGCGCATGTGATCTCTGGAGCGCAGGGCTGGGCCAGGAGACCCAGGGAGGGCGAGGGGAGGGTGAGGAGGGGGGGGGTGGGGGAGGGGGGGGGGGGGGGGGGGGGGGGGGGGGGGGGGGGGGGGGGGGGGGGGGGGGGGGGGGGGGGGGGGGGGGGGGGGGGGGGGGGGGGGGGTGTTCCTGTCACCAACGTTTTCACTTCCTCTTTCTCCAATGTGATGTGTTCCTCCTCGCTCCTTGTCTCCTTCACCTCCTCCTCCTCCTCCTCCAACTCCTCCTCCTCCTCTAGCCCCTCCTCCTCATCCTCAAACGGGTTCGACCCTGCAAGGGCCGCTCTAGTGGGCGTGCTCAGACTGACGAGAGATAGCGGGGTGACGGGTGAGTGACGTGTACACGCGTCACAGAACACACACACACGCACACACACACACACACACACACACACACACACACACACACACAAAAAGACACACCAAACACACAACAGAAACACACACACACAACAGAAACACACACAAAACAGAAACACACAAAACACACACACACACACACACACACAACAGAAAAACACACACACACAAAGACACACCAAACACACACAACAGAAACACACACACACACACACACAACAGAAATACACTCAAAACACACAACAAAAACACACAAAACACAATGTGGATATAGGTTTTAAGAATGATGAGGAGTTTTGAATACAGTAAACAGTGAATGTGGACATTTCTCAACTGAGAGACAAGGTGTGTGTGTGTGTGTGTGTGTGTGTGTGTGTGTGTGTGTGTGTGTGTGTGTGTGTGTGTGTGAGAGAGAGAGATGGTACACCTGTGTCTTTCTCACACATCATGTTTTCAACCTTTCAACAAAAACACCTATTACACAACAAGTACATACAACTCATTCTTCATACCCACAATGCAATGCGTGGCGTAAATGTCACGAGACACTGTCGGTGAGTGCAACACATTTTGCTTGTCCACCAGAGCCCAAGGGCTTCGTAATCTAAAACAGACACAAACTGCAGATAAGCTGTACTACTACAGACCAAACAAGCCTTTAAAACCAAATAAGTGCAAGACTTGGCTTATTAAACATATACAACTCTTTGTCTTTGTAGAAGTCGCCCTGAGAAACACATTCTCTCAGTATGTATTTGAATGGGCTTTTATTTTGTATTTTGTGCCTTTATGGACATTACGGTGAAGAGAGAAGCGGGAACATGGGTTGAGAGAGGGAATGACGCATAGCATAGGATAGGATCATATGTTGGAATCAAACCTGATCGTCCTTTCAATGTCTTTACATGGGACTTCTTCCTTTGTAAAGCACCATGAATGGCACTACATTCTAAACTTGCCTTGCCTGGGTCAATACAAGGAGTGTTGCCTACACAGTGGGTTGAGCTACTGCACTGCTAGAGGAATACATTTCAACCAAAGATGATGCTAAATAAATATGAATACACGCTATAAGCCAACTTCCAGGAAATACACATTGCTCCTGTACCGTTTACAGATCGTGAAGAGTCAACGGCTACCAGTTAGCCTGTGGGAGATGGGTAATAGCCTTGTTGTTAAGCTAACGGCTGTATTTACACAGCCATCAATACACCTAGCGGACCCTGGAAGAACATGACTGAACTCCAAATAGTCAGCTAATAACACAGTTTGATGTGGTGACTTTGGGCTGGAAGCCACAGATATTGGAGTGAACAAAGGACAGGATAAGATACATCACACACATGTTATATTATGTTCTCTCTGCGTTGTGTTGATAGAGGGGTCAGGGGTCAAATACCTGACACGTTTAACATTCCCTGAGGCAACTCCCTTCCACATACATACACTCTTAGACACACACACATGCGACACACACACGCACGCACGCACTCACGCACTAGCAGAGCATGGCAGGATTACTCATCTCAGGTGAATCCAGGGGAAACATTAGCTTTGGAACCTTAATCTGTTGCAGGCTCATGATTTTCCTTCCAGAATCCACCCATCTAGCTTTCTCCTGAACATTCTTAGAATTGTAGGCAACTTTATTAAAAGGTACAATATGCAAGATTTGCGATTTCAAGCTAACTCCAGTCTAAATTTAGAAAAGAAAAACACCTCACCCCTCCCTCTCCCTACTCTCTCCAATCACTGCCCACTCTCAAAAATCTTACATGAGATTTCTCTACACTGCTCCAGTCGGAGCAATTAACCTAGATCCCTGTAGCCTTAAAGTTAGCGTCTACATGACAGAATGTGTTTTCAATTATTTCTTTTGCATATTGTACCTTTAATTCTACTCAATAGGCCATGTTGACATAAGCAGCAAAAATCGGACTTAGAAAGCTATGATTCCGATCAGGACCTCCAAGCTGGTCTGAACCGGTCTGCGGCGATGTTAAAACTTGAAACGTACTTTATGTTTTATTTCATTTGAGAGCCTTCCAGAGGATTGGAATGTGTATCCCACAGGGACATAAAGGGGCGTGGCCGCCTCACCTGGCACTGAAAATAAAAACTAGAACATGGCTTCAGATGTGAAATGTTAGCCAGCCCCTAGTTTAGGAGGTGGGAGGGTTAGATAAGAGAACAGAACTGTGTGAAGTGTGTGTGTGTGTGTGTGTGTGTGTGTATGGGTATAAGAGTATATGAGCAAAGAGATGTATGTGTGTGTATTTCTAATTCTGTATGTGTGTATGTGCGCCTGGGCGTGTGCGCGTCTAGGTGTGTATATTTTTAAGAGGGTGTGTGCATGTATGTGTGTATGTATGTATGTATGTATGTGTGTGTGTCTGTCCGTAAGCGTCTGTATATGTGTGTGTGTGTGTGTGTGTGTCTCTCTCTCTACCTGCCGCTGGTCTTGACCTGCTGCACCGGCTGGTCCGAGCCTGTCTGGTTGATACCAGTCAGCGTGACACCGTCCGACGGCTTCTTCTTGGTCTCCCTGCGGCTCAGGGTCCGGTTCAGGTCCACGGACCAGGCCTGGAGGACGGAGGACAGACGTCAGGGGTCACGACGAGCCTCAGGGCTGGGACAGGGGCACGCGTGCTGGGTGAGGTATAGTTCTGCGTCCGTTAGCCGCCGGGGGTAACGTGGTGGGTCTTAGTCTCTCATACACGTTGTGTACACATTTGTCACACATTTGTTTGGTGCATATACACATTATCTATTATTACGACTTACCATACTTTTTGAGTTATATATTTTTTCACTGAAAAGTTTATATTATCTTGAGATGAGCAATTGTAACAGAAACCATTTCCTCCGGGAACAACACCAAAGACAAAATAAATCAAAAATTTATCTCACGTTTTCTCTATCGGCAGAAATAAACCGGAGAATGTAGCAGGAAAGACATCCTTCACCCGTCATTGTTTGGAGGAGAGCTGGGCTACACCCGTGACTTAGACCCACTGCGTACCTACCAGCGGCTTTTCGGCACAGAAGTATTAATCATCCTTTAAAAAGACACCTCGGCAGGTAGTGGAGAGATACACCGCAGGCATGTGCAATACAAAGAAACACACACACACACACACACACACACACGTGCTTCTAACGCAGTCCCATAATTTCTACAGCATCTGGTGTACCTGGCAAAGCATGTTTCCCCAAGTTTACATCTTAGCAGTGGAGGGAAACCTTTTAAAAGCACTGCTTGGTCCTATATAGTACAGGCCTGGGCGGATGGGAGACAGGAGGCAACCCAGGGACCACACCCAGGGACCACACCCAGGGATCTCACCTCCACCACAGGGGTCGAGCGGGGTGTGTTAGAAGGAGGGGTAAGACAGAGAAACCCAGACAGACACCATCCTGCCTACGCAACCAGCATTAGTGTTATGAGCTCCACCCCCTCCCAGTATAGCTCATAACCCTAATGCTGGGTGCATAGGCAGGATAGCCTCGTATCTAGTGGTTGGGACTCCCAGCCGAAAGGCTGAATTGAAACACCAATGACCACAGCCTACCTCCCAGAGCAAGATGCCTTAAACCCTGCTAAGTGTTCTGCTAAGTGTTCTGCTAAGTGTTCTGCTAAGTGTTCATGGGTGTGTTCCATTTAGATGTGGCCAGAACGCAGCGCAGACAGTCAATATTACCAAAGAAAATGTAGACATTGACCATGGAATTGAAACACCACACCCCGCTGCTCTTGAAATCACAAAAAAGAAAACAAGGGAAAGGTGCATGAAGTTTAAAGAAAGCTTATTTGGTGGTGGTGGAAAAACTAAACCACTTTCTCAATATATACTTGTATGGCCTTTTATGTGTCATGATGGACAAGACAGTGAAGTATGAATGAATCCCTTCTCCGAGACAGAAGACTAGTAGCTGGGAACTAGTCGATAGGAAAACCTGCACATGCCTCTGTGTGTATTGCTAAAACAGCGTTGTGCTTTGTCCAGATACGGCTTTAGTTCCCTGATGGATTTAAGAGTCCTCGGACTTACAATGAGTGATTTATTTATTTACTTATTCCTCGTGATAGATTAACAACGGAAATAACTCTGAAATAACGCACGTCCAAGCCTTATCATTGTGGCGTGGGAAAGCTTGGACTGGACTAGACTTTAAAAGTTCTTCATTTGTTTTGTAGCGTAGATAGAGGACTCAGTCGCCTGGTTTGTAAATCTCTCTTTCCCTCCAGTGTGTCTCCTGTGTCGCTGCTATGTCATCAGGACTATAGTTGGTTGGGGGGGGGGATGGGGGTCACATGACCTGGTGGGTTCTTGTGACATCGGCATGACAAGGGACATCATGTGACCACACCACTAGACTCTACAGGGGACTGGAATGAGGGGTGAGGAGGGGGGCAAGTCTGGAATCTAGGGGGTCAAAAGGTCAAGAGGGGGAGGGGTCTCAAAGAGTATGGTTTGGAATTGAGCAACCAGAAAATTCCTGTGGTCAACAGCCAGGAGGAACAGGAAAAGGTTATGTCACATGACCAAGTGACCAAACGTTTTAAAGTGACCAAAAAGTTCCACCATGACCAACTTGAATATTAAAATAAGTGATGACATGATAAGTCACACAGGCACTTCAAAGACACACCATCTCACACACACACACACACACACACACACACACACACACACACACACACACACACACACACACAGCGAGAGAGAGAGAGAGAGAGAGAGAGAGAGCCTCCCCTCCCATGACTACGGTGATGGTACAGTCCACCCGTGCTCAACTCACTACAATGGACCATCTCTTAGAGGAGCTTGGAGGGGACGAGTCCACATTCTGTCAGACAGGGGGAGGAGTGGTGAGGATAAAGCAAAGGGTTAGTAAAGGACAAATGATCAAAATCATGCAAAGAAAAAAAGAAAAAAATACAAAACAGAGTAGAGGGGAGAGCTTTGATCTAGTTGAACTCATTATAGCAAGGAACAGTGTGCTGTGTTGCTGTGGTACAAACTCTCCTATTATGTATAACCTGCACACAATCTATTCAGAACAGGATGGGGATACACACGTGTTCTCAAGTATGGACGAATACGCCTGCAAACGTTACTTTTCTAACATTCATACGTGACATGCCGTTGGACAGGTTCTTCTCACCATGTGTGTTTTGTGTGTGTGTGTGTCTGAATGCGTGCACATAGAGACAATGTGTCATCCCCGCTTTCTAACAATTGGCAAGGAGCGAACTGGGACATTTAACGGAAACACCACATGCCCCTCAGTAGCTGCTCCCAGCATCACTCACTCACTCACTCACTCACTCACTCACTCACTCACACACACACACACACACACACACACACACACACACACACACACACACACACACACACACACACACACACACACACACACACACACACACACACACACACACACACACACAGCGAGAGAGAGAGAGAGAGAGAGAGAGAGAGAAATGTGACTGCTGGATGGCAAGCTGACATAAATAAGAAAGAGAAAAGATGGC
>OOFB01018587.1:0-12234 GCA_900323305.1 Trachyrincus murrayi | reverse complement strand
AGTTAACATGGAGGAGTGAGTCAGTTAACATGGAGGAGTGAGTCAGTTAACATGGAGGAGTGAGTCAGTTAACATGGAGCTAACGTTAAGTTTAAGCTACGTTACGTTAGACTTGGTTTCGAATCGATTATGCATTTCATTGAGAAGACAAAACGGCCAATTAACAGAAATTGAAATTAAATATGTGAAATGGCAAATGCCATATATGATTTTCTTACCTGGGCTTCTGCCTGTTAGGCTGTTAATATTTTGAACAGACTTTTTGATTGAGTCCTAGCTATATTGTCTGCAGTTCCAGGGTTAATATTAATTTGATTGTCATGGGTCTAAACTAGATTTCAAATGATTAACTGTGTATGTAATGAAGATCATAGTGTGGGCTAAATCCTTTTTCTCTCTCGTCTGTTTACTGTCTACAGATATGAAGAGTACATTCATACCAAAATGACTTGTGATCCTAGCCAGCCTCCGATCTCCCAATTCATCGAATCAAGGACTGTTCCGCGATACAACTGCACCCACCCCCAGCAGACAGCCACAACAAACTCAATACTGTCAGACCTCATTATAAATGCAACATGCCATTGTCCATCATTGAACATCAAAGCTTTCATCACTTTTTGTCACTAGTGGACAACAGGTACTCTCCAGTAAGTTGAAGAACAATTACATCAAATGTACATCTTTGCCACAAAGTTAAAGAGATATCCATGTCCCATAAAAGTCAGGCATGCTTTAAAACCATTATACTTGAATAGTTTGAATACGTTTTCATGGCTTGATGTAATGTTAAGTTATGTCAGTATTTAGTGGCATACTACAATCATTATACTTGAATAGTTTGAATATCTTTTCATGGTTTGATGTAGCCTAATGTTTAGTAATGACAGTAATGTTTACATTTTTGGCTGTATATTTTTAATTTATTTTTATATATTTGTTTTTATTACACTATTATGTTGTATTTGGCTTTGATGCAATATTCCTTTGTGCACAGAAACAGTTAGGAAAACAATGACACAGTGTCATATGAGAAGCACCTGAGACAGGCCATGGAGGAATGGACCCTGCTGAAGGGGAGCCAGGGCAGGAGGCTGAACATTTTGATGTAACATTCTTGTGTTGTTTTCACTTTAGAGCCCTTTAGAACTAGGGTTATATTATAATTTCAGAGCCCCACTCTCCATTGTTGTTAGTGTTGAAAATAAAACTAAACTTTTCATAACCACTGTCTTTTAACTGATTTAAATGCGGAAACTGGGGTTGATCATCAGAATTTCGTATGACTTGTGACTTGCTTGACCTGAGCAATGACTTGACTTGACTTGCTTGACTTATAGCAGGGACTCGACTTGACTTATAGCAGGGACTCGACTTGACTTGCATAGCAGGGACTCGACTTGACTTGCTGGGACTCGACTTGACTTGCTTGATTCTCACCACAGTAACTTGGGACTTGCTTGAGACTTGAAGGTTAAGACTTGAGACTTGCTTGTGACTTGCACATGTATGACTTACTCCCACCTCTGAAAGCTAGTCACATATAACCTCTTTGTTTGAGTTCATATTAAAGCCAATTTCCTGAGGCTCTGTGCAACAAATAACACCGCGTTTTTACCAGCGAAATACCAGAGACCGAACACAACAAACCGTCCGCTATCCGGACACCCCGGCGGTGACAACTCCTGTCTATAAAAACCTATTTGTCGCTGACAAATGTTAAAAATAATGAGCGCCTTGGACGCCGTAAACACGCTGGAGATATGCGGCGTGCTGAGTGCACATCCTGTGAAAAAGGGTATTATGTCTGGTGCTAAACTTTCATTAGCACAAAGGCTACCGACTTGCTAGCGCAGTGCGCAGGGGGCGCTACAGCGGTCACTGATGGGCCGTAGTGGGGGGGTAGCGGGTAGACTGCAGGAGATAAGAGGGTGTGGGTGTGGAGGTTCCTCCACCCCTCCTGGGTGGGTGTGGAGGTTCCTCCACCCCTCCTGGCTCCAGTCAGACTCTGTCCCTGATTAACGGCCAGCGGAGGTGTCCAGCCATGGAAGAGTCCCTCTCTCGCTCCCCCTCTCGCTCTCTCTCTCTCCCTCTCAGTCAGTTTCTCTCTTACTCTCCCTCTCTCTCTCCCCCTCTCTCTCAGACAGGCTCTTTACAAGCTCTCTCTCCCTGTCTCTCGCCCCTCCTCAGGCACTCAGGAAAGCCAATTAAGGGGGTCTTAAAAGCACCCGCTGGTGACCGCTGGTCTGGGGGACACCCCCCTCCCCCACCTCACCCCCTCTCCTCCCCCCATCCCCCCCTCTCCTCACCTCCTCACCCTCCCTCCTCTCACCAGAACAACAGGAAGTCAAAATAGCCGTCTATCACAGAAAACACAGAAAAACTAGTATTTGTATTTAAACTAGTTTAAACTACAAATACACAGCTAGCTAGCTAATTAACCAATCAATAAACATGTTTACTGTTGAGGGCCAAAGGCATAATCAATTTCTAAAACACCCCCACCACCCATTCTCTCTGAGACGGTTCCCAGACTCATCGAGAGAACGGACAGAACAATGAATGAATGAAGGGAGGGAGGGAGGCGGTATGGAGGTACGGAGGCACCTCGCTCCGCTGCTCTCTGACCTGGCTGGCCGGCGCTACAGGTGACCAGACGGGTGGGCGTTAGGGCCACGGGGCCACGGGGCCGCTTCCTGGTGATTTGTAAGCAGGAAGAGACTTCTGACATGAAAGACAGATGAACAATAAAGGAGCTGTAAAATGCTCCTTGAGTCCGCTGAATAGGGGAGGGGGTGTCCAGCCGAGCTTGTCTCCACAGTCTCACGCGGGACAAAAGGGGGACATCCGAGGGGTGGGGGGGAGGCTGCCTGGGGGAGGCTGCCGGGGTCTTGCGGGGGAGGTGTGCCAGGGGGGAGGTGGGGGGGTGTAAATGGGGTAACTCATTTCTTTTGACTCGGGCTGTGTTCAGATTGTGGTCGCATTCTTCTCCTGAACAAAGAGGAGTTTTGCTTTTAGGAGATTAGAGGAAAATTAAGTTTTAATGGTTCACATGATTAGAAGTGGGAACGCACACCAGCGCTGCCGGGAACACATGTAGTCCACATGGTGTGTGTGTGTGTGTGTTTGAAGCGTAACCTCACGTCAAAGTAAAGCAACCATCATTTGTACCATGAATACCATCTCATCGTATCGTCGGAGGAACATGAAGCATAATGCGGAGCGTGTGCTGCTCTCGTCTGAAGGCAAACTTCATGGATCACCTGCCAGCCTACAGCTGCACTACTGAGACACTTGACAGACACTTTCCTCCAAAGTGAGTTACGGTGAATTCAGATACATGTCGTTCCTGGGGATGCCCAGGTAGACCGGGGACAGAACCAGACAGAACCAGACAGAACCAGGCAGAACCAGACAGAACCAGGCAGAACCAGACAGAACCAGGCAGAACCAGACAGAACCTGTCCTGTCTCCCACTTCACACTCGTCTACCCACAGGACTCTCTCTCTCTCTCTCGCTCTCTCTCTCTCTCTCTCTCTCTATCTCTCTCTCTCTCTCTGCGTCTGGACAGCGTCACGCTCCACTTCCGTGACACGGGTGACGTTTGGGTGTTTAGAAACTGAGATCCAGGCTGATAGCTGGGCTGCTGGCCACGTTCAAGAGCTCCGTCGAGAGAGAAAGAGAGAGAGAGAGAGAGAGAGAGGGAGAGATAAAAAGAGAGAGAGAGAGAGGAGACGAGGAGAGGGGAGAGTAAACTTCCTGTGGGAGGACTGTGGCAGCTGGAGTCTGGAGGGTCACATACCAGGGGATGGTAAATATTTAACGTTTAATTTCCTCGCTGTAAGCTAGAGCAGACACACGGCCTGCGCCTGCAATCGGAAGACAAACTCCGAGATGAGAGCGCTCTCGCTTGGGGAAAAGATGGTTTAAATTGAAGTGAGGTTGTTAAAATATTTAGGCAGGATTCCAGCATCTCGGAGGAACATATTTCCTACAGTGTCAATGTTATTGCTATTCTTGAAAACACTCGGTTCACTGAGGCCGGTTAAATAGTTTGCAGCCCAGCGGTGCGGTGATGCGGTGATAGATACATTATTAATCTCATCATAAACACACCATCTCCAAACATCTCCAAACAAACGTTCTAATGGTTCCCCAGCTAGCTCTTCACGCTTCCCACCTCAAACCCAATTTAGAAAAACGAGAAAAGTATTTCTTTAAAGGAACCCCGAATCCTCAACCTTTCAGCTCCACGGCCCCAAGATGGCCGCTGTGTTTTTTCCACCCGACCGACGATAGCGGCATGAAGAGTCCATTATACTCTAACCTACTTCCCTACGCATGCTTCATAGTCTGTCAGGCCGAGATGTGAAGTGATGTGAAGAGTGTTTGGGATCTGAGGACAAAAGGAAAGGTAAGAACTGAGCCAGAGGGCATCCCCCCTCCGCTCTTTCTTCTGAGCTCTCTGGCTTCTTTAATATCAGGGGCTGCGGTGCCGGCTGATATTAATATCAATGGCTCCGTTTTCAAAGGTGCTTCGCTCTGCGCCTTGAAGAGTTTCCATATCCTTGAACATTTTCCATATCCTTGAAGAGTTTTCCATATTGACGAACATTGTCGGCGTGCGCCAGTTCTGGAGAGGAATGTGTTTGAGCGATGCTCGCTTTGAGTCAGACCAGAGATTTAGCGCTCGCATGGTCAACAGATGTATCATTCTAAATAAATGTCATCATGTAACATAACATACTGTGCCTATCGGAAGGCCTTGCTGTGGCTCGATGCTTTGCATGATGTGGACACCGTGCGTTTGGCCTGTCAGAGACGGGAAAGAGAGAGGGAGCGACTGTAACGTAGCGACCCCAGGTTCGATTCCACCCCGGGGTCGCTACGAGGTGTATCGGGGTTAGTCAACTAGCAGGCTAAGCCACTGAGCCGGCCCCGGACACGCTGAGTTTAAGTCCTGCACATAATGCATGCATATCCTCTCCTCCATCTACTCTCCACAACACCGTGGAGTGTATAACTGTAGGCAGCCTGCCAGGTGTCACTTGGACAGTCTAAATCTGTGAAGCACTTAACCTTCAACAATCCTTTCTTATGAAACACAACAAGAACAAAATAGATTTGTTCCCGTCACACCGTGCCAAAAATAAAAACATTCCGATCCCGGGAAATAGGATGTTGTGTTTGTGTGGGGGAAACGTCTGTAAGGGCTTTTCATGCGTAAGAGCGAATACTTCTGGACTGGGTGTACAAAAGGAACCTGACGGAAGTCAGAGAGATGACTGGCCCAGGGTCCGGCCCGGGGTCCGGCCCGGTGCGGGCTCCCCGGTCGGCATCCCAGCAGACCGTGGCTGAGTCACTGGGTGACGCAGGCTCCGGCTTCCTGCATGTCAGCACTGGGGTTACCTTGTAATGACTGAAGGCATAGCGGTCGTACGTGCGGTCATGGAAACAGTGGAACAGCCAGACCTCCGTCCCTGTACTCCACAGAACCCCAAACATCTGGAGTCCATTTCCAAATAGGGGCTATTTAAAAACCTGCTACAGGTCCCTCCACCACCACGGCTCTATAAATATTTAGCACTTGTGGAGATTTATAATCAGACATGTAAAGAGGCACAGGTGCCTCAACATTCAGACACTAAGTTAAGGCATTATAAGCCACGCGATTGACATTGTGTGTTAAGTTATTGGCCTTTTGTCTGGGAAGAAACCAATATAATGATGGCAAAACTAAGTGACAGCGACACATCGGAGGTACACCCGGTAGTCCCTTCCTTACATTTATTATCATGTTTCAATTCCCCTTTCCTATTTCTCTCTGGGTTGTAAAGTTGTTTGAGCACCTGGAACCAATCCTCAATGGAAGTCTATGAGGAAGATGACTATCTGAGGTCTGCTGGTTGAAAACAAATCAGAGTCTCTTGGTCGTTTTCAATCAGCAACAAGGGTTAGACGGCCCTTATACTTTAAGCCTGGGGTGATTGGGGGTTTAGTTGTGATTTTAATATTCTGGATTATTCTTTTATTTACTCTTCCAACATATGACCCTCCACCCTAACTTCTACATGTGTTTACTCCATCAACATATGAGATAACCACTCCAAAGACCCTCCACCCTAACTGTACGTGTGTAAACTGTCAACGAGACCAAACCCAGCTTGGAGGACTCCCTAGTTAAGGCCCTTAATGGAGTCTGATGTTCTGCAGCTTCACAATCTCCCCCAACACACTATGTGTTCCTCTGGTCCAAACGGGCTGGAGAAGACATCAGGACCTGTGGCGGGACGTTTCCCCACGGAGCCCTAACCTTCCTGGGTAATAAACCGAGGAGGAGGAGGAGGAGGAGGAGGAAGAGTAACTTGTTGTTGAGGCTGCTGTTTGTCTCCCACACCTCGGACCTCGCTCTGAAACCCAACAGCTGGGAATGGACCCCCAGGGCCCAGCAGACGCTCCGATGACAAATGAGAGCAACAGGAACATGTGTCTCTCCCACCCCCTCCACCACCTCCTCCTCCACCACCACCACCTCCACCTCCTCTTCCACCACCTCCTCCACACCCACCATCCCCTCCTCCTCCTCCACCACCACCACCTCCTCCTCCACCACCACCACCACCATCAACTCTTCCACCACCTCCTCCAGCCCCTCCACCACCTCCTCCAGCCCCTCCACCACGTCCTCCTTAACCACCTCCTCCTCCACCACCTCCCCCTCCTCAACCACCTCCTCCACCACCTCCTCCTTAACCACCTCCTCCTCCACCACCTCCTCCACCCTGCTGTAGCTGTATGGTGGACCTAACCAATAGCACACTTGGGGCTCCAGACGTTTCTTGTGTTTTTTGTTCCTCCTCCTCGGTCGGAGGAGGAACAAATGTCCCTCGGTGACCCCGAGGGAGCGTCAGAGGTCATGAATCCATGACCCTGAGTTCCGGAGACCTCTGGGCAAGGTCGGGGTGGCACATTTCCCACTTCCACAATATCAGATGTTAACAGTAATTCCTCTCAGCCCATGTGTAATGTGCAGGAATGTCTTCTCCCCCCCACCTCGGCGGGGCCTTCTGGAATCTGTTGGAAATGTGTGACAGCTGTGCAGGCCGGACAGAGCGGGCCTGTGAATGTTGGAGATCTGGACGGGGCTCAGATCCGAGGGGAGGGGGGGGTGTTGTGTTGACTCCTCTCTCTTCCCTACTCCGTGCTCCCTCCTCTTTCCTATGTCCTCTATCTTCTATCTTTCCTACTTTAATTTATCCTCTCTCCTTCCTCCTCTCCTTTCTCCTATCTCCTCTCCTTTCTCCTATCTCCTCTCCTTTCTCCTCTCTCCTTCGTCCACTAGCATTTGTTCAAACCGAAGACCAGGTTTAGGATATGTATAATGGCTGTTGTGTTTCAAAGGATAGGATTTTCTATCCTTCCATAAAACTGCTAAATATAACCACAAAATACAACACAAAACACACAGATACATATCTTCAAAACCTTTCCTGTGCAACTTTCCAATTAAACCAGAATTGGTGCAGTGGAAATTAAACTGAAGAGGATTATGGATTAAAAAAAGAAAAGTCAGAATACAGAGGAATAAAATGTTGAATAGAAAATAAATAAATAAATAAATCATTAATCGTAAAATAGTTTGCCTTGGGAAAACGTTGCTGATTAAATACCAAGCAAATGAACTAACAAAACACGTTCTATCTGTTCACTACTCACTAGTCCTCTCTTCTTCTCTGCCCAGTGTGCAGTGTTGTCCAGCCAGCGACCGGCGCACCCCTGGTGGCCACAAGACGTCACCACACCGGCCAACAGTGCGGTCTCCAGGCTGCAGTCCTTCAGCTCTGTCTCTGACAGATGTTGCCATCTGCATGTTAGGAGAGAGAGAGAGAGGAGGAGGAGGACATGTCTGGATCTCTGCAGGCTCCACGGTGATTAGAAGACCTTCTCCTCTGCTCTCTCCACTCCGTGGCTCTGAAAGGCCGGCCAGGGGATTACTAACTGGACTAAAGGAAGCCGGTGACATTACACTGTGCACCACGACACAGCAGCCTGCACACACACACGCGCACACATGCACACGCATGCACACGCATGCACGCGTGCACACACACACACACACACACACACACACAAACCTGTGTCTGAACACTTGTCAAAAATACAATAGAAAACTGAATGTTGACGTTGGAAAATGTGTGTGTGTGTGTGTTTGTGTTTGTGTGTAGAGTGTGTGTCTGTGTAGGGGGGGGGGGTGTAGTGTGTGTGTGTGTGTATGTGCGTGCCCAGCAGCAGATAGTGTTTCTGGAGGTCCAGAAGGCTTCGGACAGAGAGCACTTTGTTACTCCATTGTGCTTCTAGAGCTGCTTCTAGAGCTATCTCTCTCTTTCTCTCTCTCTCTCTCTCTCTCTCTCTATATATATATATATATATATATATATATATATGTATATATGTATATATATTTATCCTATACCTCTCTCTCTACCTCTCTCTCTGTCCTTCTATCTTGCTCAAGGATGCCCAGGTTGGGCCGTGGACAACACACACACCTCAACACATACACACCTCAACACACACACACACACCTCCTGCCACGCCGATCATCAGTCCACACCCCAACACACCCTACACCTCCCCCCACCTCCCCCCCTCTCTCTGAATAGAGGAAGCATTCCCCCCTCATTGTAATGAGCATTCCTCCACCCTCCCCCACCTCCCCTCATTCCTGTGCCCGGGGATCCGGTTCCTCTTAATCCACTTCAGGACCCTCACCTGATCTCTGCTGGAGGCTGGGACCCCCCCCACCCCCAGAGTACCGGTACGCTATACATACATGTGTGTGTGTGGGTGTGTGGGTGTGTGTGTGTGTGTGTATATTTCAGGATCCTATTGAATATAAGCATCCTAATATTAAATATACAACATAACAATATCCAGCGTATTTCAGCCACCAGTTACACATTTATTATTATTATTATTATTATTATTATTATTATGTAGGGCAGAGCAATTGTGACAAACAATTTCCTTCAGGATTAATAAAGTAATAAAGTACTCTGAATCTGAATAACAATGGTACTTGTGGAGTCTGATCTAAATATTCTAAATATATATAATAATAATACTACATACAGTATGTTATAATAAACCCTATACTGGTGGCTCTAGTATGGACCAGGTCCTCTTTAGCTGTGTCTCTGATCTGGTCTGGGTTCTTCAGTTACCTTTTACCTGTTACTCTTTACTCCTCCGTCGTCTTGGCTCACAGGAAGATCCAGTTACATCTATTGTCACAAAGTCTTGGCTGGGCCGCATCTCCTGGTATTAAAGACATCGTGGAATGGAAATCTACTCTTTTCTGGCTCGTTCGCTTACTTTCTCACTCACATTATGCACTATTCAAGAAATATTTACCAGAAAATCCACTTCCATTCCTAACAGGGCTGTTAATGTGATTGCATCACCATGTACGAGAGGGCGGGCCTAATGTTACAACCAATAAGAACACCCCTGGGGGCAGATCCACCCCCACTAGACCAATCAGGTTACAGCAGTAGTACAGAACTCTGAAAGAATACACTGGATGTTCAGAAATGTACAAACTACTATTTATTGTTCATTGTTTGCCCTGTTAAGCACTTTTATCACTGTTTTGCATGAAAAGCACACTATAAATAAAGTTTGATTTGATTGGACAGGTGTAGGGTCAGAGCAGGTATAAAGAAGTGAGTTAGTGACATACATGGTGTGTGGAGTCTGTTGGATCTGTTGGACAGACTCACAACTGGTTCAATTTAAAACAAGCATGGCCACCGGGCGATGTTCCTCCCTCACCTCCTGCTCCACGGGCCTCGCCGTCTGGGAGAATCACCGTCAAACCGCCTGCCGGAGATACGTTCCATATGACCAGGCGGAGAACACAACCAGCTCTCATTACACAACGTTTTCCCTGCCACTCGGAAAACACAACGGTGAGTTTATAACGTTACAACGGATAAGACAACAAGATCAGAATCAAGATCGACAATCAAAACTTACGCGAAAGTAACTGGAAGTGCAACCTGCATCCTGCTAGCATTTCACGCTCCCATTTTGCTGAAGCATGTTCACGACTCTGGGAAATCCTTTACATTTATGTATGAGTTCAGGGGAATGCAGTGGAGTTTGATGCTTTGTTGGATGAAGTTGGCGTTGAGATGAGAAGGTAAAGAGAGACCGGGGGTGTGGGGGGAAGGTAAAGAGAGAGCGGGGGCGTGGGGGGGGAAGGCCTGGAGCAACAGATTACTGGAACTCTGCATAGAGCTCCTGAATCTCTTCAACCATCGCAGTGTATTATTAACATGAGCTCCAATGCTCCAGCATGGGACGTTATGCTCTCATTCATGTTCTGGCCCAGGGTTCACTCACATCCCACAAACTGTTGATTATTAACGTGCAACGAAGCAAAGAAAAAAACAAACCAGGGAAACCAGAAACATATTGTTGAGTTATCCTCCAATCACATACATCCAATTAGTTTAGTCCCCAAATTTGAAGCCATTTCCTGTTTTCATTTTCGTTACATATTTCCCCGAAGCCCCGGGACCGAGAGTGCTTACTGGTATCTGATTACTGATTAGGAGCCGCAATCAACCCACAGAGAGAATATTCCAGAAGGTTGATTCAGGAGGAGGTGCTCGACGTGGAGAGGGAAGCGGTAACTGAAGGCTCCCTGTATATCACCGCGGTATGAATGATACACGCGCTCTTCATTGACTGCATTAGAACATGCTAGGACTGCACTTGTATTTACCTTTCCATATCCGATAGCCCCAGCCGGTTGCCATGGGCTTCTTCCAGTCCTTTCCAATCCCGGCCCCTTTGGCACACACTCTTATCTGTGTTTAAAGATCCGGTTACTTCCTGGAGCTGTGCGGGCGTACAGAAACATGTCCTGTAGACCAGGATCTCTCCACCGCCGCTGCCGCACTTTCCTTCCTGGCCGGCTGCTGACGGATTGATTTTCTCCGATGGCGATCCGCTCCAAAGCATGTCGGCCCGAACACCGTGCGTGTTCCAGGACAGACCGCTGGAACCTGAACAACACGGTGTGCCTTTCTGTTTTCATCTGACGAGAGCAAAACAAAGCGCTTGAGTGGAACAAGCCGAACCTGAAGGTGTTGTGTTGTGTGTAGGATGAGTATTTCCTGAGCACATACCCCTGGCCCACGTCTAGGAGACTCTACTATAACTGACCTTTGACCTCCCGTCAACCAACCTTCTGTACCTTGTATGATTAATCCCTAACGCTGAAGTATGTTGGTTAAGAAGAAAATGCTCATATTATTGAGAATTATAATGCAATGGTGAATGTGAATTGTCACCTAAACGACCAATCATAACCCAGAGAGCTCTAGACTACCAATCATAACCCAGAGAGCTCTAAACTACCAATCATAACCCAGAGAGCTCTAAGCTACCAATCATAACCCAGAGAGCTCTAAACTTCATAACCCAGAGAGTTCTAAGCTACCAATCATAACCCATATAGCTCTAAGCTACCAATCATAACCCAGAGAGCTCTAAAGTACCAATCATAACCCAGAGAGCTCTAAACTATCAGTCATAACCCAGAGAGCTCTAAACTACCAATCATAACCCAGAGAGCTCTAAACTACATAACCCAGAGAGCTCTAAACTACCAATCATAACCCAGAGAGCTCTAAACTACCAATCATAACCCAGAGAGCTCTAAACTACATAACCCAGAGAGCTCTAAACTACCAATCATAACCCAGAGAGCTCTAAGCTACCAATCATAACCTAGAGAGCTCTAAACTTCATAACCCAGAGAGTTCTAAGCTACCAATCATAACCCAGAGAGCTCTAAACTACCAATCATAACCCAGAGAGCTCTAAACTATCATAACCCAGTTATGCTCTAAGCTACCAATCATAACCCATATAGCTCTAAGCTACCAATCATAACCCAGAGAGCTCTAAACTACATAACCCAGAGAGCTCTAAACTACCAATCATAGTTCTAAGCTACCAATCATAACCTATATAGCTCTAAGCTACCAATCATAACCCAGAGAGCTCTAAACTACATAACCCAGAAAGCTCTAAGCTACCAATCATAACCCAGAGAGCTCTAAGCTACCAATCATAACCCAGAGAGCTCTAAGCTACCCTTGTAGCCCACTGTCGTGCAGCTGCGTAGTGAGAGCTGTCTAAAAGGACACATTTATCTG
>OOFB01018585.1:0-13116 GCA_900323305.1 Trachyrincus murrayi | reverse complement strand
GGCTGTTCCAACATAGCAATTTTAATATTAGTCTTTTAATTTCTGGAAGCTTGAGGCCGTACATGAGAGGGTTTAGAATTGGAGGGATCACAACAAACTCAAGAGATAGAATTACAGCCAGTATTGGATTTAGCTCTTCAAAGTCAAAGCGGCTCAAGGTAATATCACAAAAGATTGAAATGGAATAGTTGAAAAATGTAACAATGTGTGGTAGACAGCTTTTGAAAACTTTACTTTTGAACTCTGCGGGATGTTTCCTACAAATAAGCAAAATCTGTAAGTAAGTATATAAAACAAAGAGCAGGGGTATAAAGATAGTCGTTGTGCTGACTATCATGCCAACAATGTTATTAATAAAAGTGTTTACACAAGACAACTTCACAACAAGCCAGTTAGCACAGAATACTTTTGGTATTTTACTACCACACAAGGGAAGTCTAATAGAAAAATAAGCACATGTTCCAACAGAAAAGGCTGGGTAGATCCATGCAAAGACAGCCATCTTGGAGACCATTTTGGATGTCATGGTGCTGTGGTAGTGTAAAGGTTGACATACAGCCACATATCTATCATATGCCATCATACTGAGAATAGTGAATTCATACGATGCATATGAATAAATGACATAGATCTGAGTGAAGCACCCGGGACGGGAAATCAAGTGAGTTTCGTGCAGAAGGTCTCTTAGGAACCTGGGGAAGAAACCAGCAGATCCATACAGAGAGTTGACTGAAAGACACGCAATTAAAACATACATGGGCTGATGCAGAGATCTCTCTCGTGAGATTACCAGTATAATGATGACATTAGCAGATACAATAACTGAATACAGAAGAAAACAAAAAACAAACGCTGGGTAGCTGTAGTATCCAATGTGTCCAAACATAGTAAGATTAAAATGAAACGGACGGGAACCGTTATCCATTTGACCAACAGACAATTCAAGAGGAGCTTTGGTGGTGTGGTGTGCCTTCCTAGTTTCTTCATAGACCTCCTCTTTCTGAAGGAACATGACTTTGGTCGCATCTGGGGAAAAAAAGATAAAGCAGATCATAATTAAACAAACAAATTTGAGTAAATGGCAAGTTGAGATCTTAAAGAATGCCTTGAACCAATATTAACCTGTCACATCTTCAGCCTATCTCTAACATTAATACATTTTAAATATACAGTGTATATAATTGTATGTACTCCTATATTGTTGCCATACAGGTAGTGGGTGGTTCCTACAAGTGAGAGAATGTTCTCATGTTGCTAGATAGAGCAGAGCTGTATGAGTTAGAGGAGCTACCAGCCTCTTTAATGCACGGTAATGATGTCACCATAGCATCACACTTGTTTCTTTTTTTCATGCTTGCCATATATTCTAATTAAATAAATATGAATTTCACTCAGCGAGTGCCATGACTGAGCTAGCCTTATATCCACGTTTCTGTGTGACTCCTACAATAACGTTAGGCCTATCTGCAGACCTGGGCCCATAGTTATCAAGTCTCTCAGATTTTTCTTTATAATTCACCTGACTGCCAATTAAAGCTAGTGACACAAAATTTAGGAAGATATTTTGCTATCTGTCATGCCTGCGGTTCTAGCCAGTTTCCCACATAAAAAGGATATATGTGCAGTCCAAGACAGGCAGGAATCAAGTTGGACACCCAAAAGTCTGTGCTCTATCATGTTTCCATCTGCCAAAATCTGTAGGTTGGGCTGTAATAGCCTTTTCCTTGCAGAACCCATAATCATTGCCTTAATCTTTTTCATATTCAAGACAAGTCTATTCATAGGAACCCATTCTTTTATCCGTTCTAAGGCTTAAGTTTCTATATATCCACATTAGACTGCCTTGGTGCATATACTGTATAGTTGTATAGTCCGCACAGATTGTAATTTGATATTGGGTTAAAGTATATGACATGTAATTTAGGAAAATTAGATAGAGGAGCGGCCCTAGCCATCTACCCTGCGGCACTCCATGGGATATGTTAGAAAAGGAAGAAAAGGATCCATTAATATAGACAGATTGTGTTTCAGGTTTATTCAGGTTCATATACATAAACCTGAGTTAGTTCATGAAGCAACTGCCTGACTCCTACGGAGTGCAGGCTTATATACAGCTCTTATTTCACCCAGGACAGATACATTCCTAAGTTTGTCCCATGCACGGTGGTCCCAACTTCGCTGTGGACCACCTTGGCTGCGTGGTCGTTGCCGCCCACGCATTCCTGCGCTAGCTTCTCCTTTCGAGATAAGACATCTGCTCAGTGTCTTTGACTCTGCAACATGTTACTATGTCTGTACTTCTCCTTTGTGGAGTTGCCGGGCATATTCTGACAGGCTGGGGCGAACAATAACTAAGACACTTACTATACTGGGTTAACTGAGAGGACGATCAGGCGATGTTCAAACAAAAACTGAGGGCTTAAATACACAGGAAGGAACAACGAACAATCAATACTTCAATTAACAGTCCCACAACAGGTGGGACACAAGCATGGCTAACGAGACAAAAACTACACAAAAACAAACAGAACAATTCAAACTGTGACAGTGTGTTGCTATTGACAACAATAGGCCTTGTCGGATGGGATATAAGATATAGTAAGTTACAACCCACAAAATTCGGACAAACAAATCCGAAAACTAAGTGCAGACAACAAGTGCCATCGTGTTCTATTATGTCTATTTTTATTATGTCTTATGACATCATAAACGGATTCAGGTCTGAAGAGTGGACACACTTGGGGTGTTAGAAGTTACCCCTATGCACATCAGGCGACCCAAATATGCAGATTGTTGGCTTCTCATAAAGGTCCTGTATATAGTATATATGTATGAACAGATTGCCTAGTGAGGCATAGCAAGTTACAGCGAATCACTTAGTGTGGTGCGATGCACATATGTTCACTGGGACATTGATATTTTGAATAGATTTTCATTTTTCGAAATGTTAAAATGATGTGCGGGAGCAGATGCACAAAAATGTAAGAAGTTGCGAGTGAGTCACAAAAAATGCTCAGCCCTAGGCCAAAAAAGGTCGGGAACCACTGCCTTCAACATGCCTCCAGCGATGGAGAGGTCATTGGTTCCCAAAGCACCTTTCCTTTGACAAACAAATTGTTTAGATGTTGTTTGTCTAAAGTTTCAGTCACCTCATATGATGCAGAAATGATGCAAGCGTTGACCTCACTTTCAGCAAGGTGCCCCCCCCCCCCCTTCAGTGAGTGATGTAAGGTGTCGTGATTGGGCATTTCAGCCATCCCTGGTGTCTGTGTTGTCTGTGACCTCGCGTGGGCTCCAGGGTACACAGCGGTACACCGTTAGGGGAATAGTCACATTTAGCACTGCTAATTACAACCTGGTGGTCACTGCCTTAATGAGATGTTCAGACAACACCCTAACGACACACTTACAAACAGGTTCACTTCAATAATAATAACTTTCATTTTGAGTGCATTTCATGAAATACTCTTTACATGAAAAGGAGGGTAGAAACAAGGATGTCCATAGGTCTGGGTAAAAATATGGGTCTTCGTTGGTTTGTTTTTAAAAATGTCAATAGACATTGTGCTTCGGATTGTGAGTCGGTTGGCCAAATTACAAAAGGCCTTGGCCCTGAAGGTCTACAATCTGGTGTGTGTGTGTGTGTGTGAAGTGTACAGTACGCACATCCAAACCCTTATTTACAAATATTATGTTAAGATATGTTTATTATGTATATATTTATGTCTCATAGATGTGGAGTAAGCTGCCCAAGAGTCATGTAGAAGTGTAGGACTTGTAACTCCAGCGCTCTAATGAATACCCCCGGGGATTGAGTGAAGTGGCCATAAAACGATACGTGTATGCAAAACAAGCTGTATTAGTGGTCAACAGGTCATTACATCCACTGTCTTTGGAGGGTAATTAAACACTCTCTTGAGAAACCCAGAGTAGGAAACTGTCCACCAAAACAACATGGTCCCCTATGATATGATGAAGAGTTGAGAGAATAATTATAAATTTAGGATATTAAGAAAGTTAAAAATCATGACATACTTTATTCAACATAAAGTGGGTAATCTACCTTACTTTACTTTATTCAGTCTTTATTATTAGTGTGGTTGCAAAGCAAGCCACACTATTGTTATCATGTTTCTTTCTATTGTTATCGTGTTTGTTATCATGATCTCCTCCTACAGTTTTTGAGGTATCAACACCAAACCAATGGCATAAAAGTGGGCATATATCAGTGCAGTGCACTATTACTTTTATAGTCAAAATATATGTATATATTTTTGTTATATTTATTATTTATTATGGAAAGTGAATGGAGCCAAAGGGGGGGGGGCTATAATTTGCGGTCACGCCCCCTGCCCCGTTTGCTGAAAATTTCTGAAACTTGTTTTCTGGGCCTTATTTGACATGCTGAATATGTTTGCCTCAAGGACCCATAAGGTCCGTCTGGATATATTTTTCTGTACCTTGAAAGTTTTGGAAAACCTTGAAAAATTGTGCAAAATGAACCGTAAATCCTAATGACACCAAATGAATACATAAATAATAACTATTTCTCATGACCCTTGAACCCAAATGACACAAAAGTTGATACACATGCTCCTTAGATGTGCCTGACCATGGGTTATATTAAAAAAATGATATGTCAGTATGGAGACTCTCAAACACACCATAGACGTCAACCATTAAGAATAGGACACAACCTGCCAGTACGGGCTTCTTCAGTCATAAGTGACCAGAGAGGTTGCTGTCACACTTGGTCTCTTCATCCAGGGCTGTGTTCAGGATCCTGCACAATTTTACGCTTATGCTCAGGTAAACCCATACTGACGCGACCTAATCGCCATGCCCAGGGACCCTGAGGAATCTCCCGTACTGCGGACAACGGAGGGTCGAGCCATTTATCCCAATTCCGACTGTCCTCGTGCACAAACTTGCACAGCATGGACTTTAACGTCTCGTTAAACCTCTCTACTGTCTGTCTGGGGGTGGTACACGCTGAGCAAATACTCCAAATCAATTTAAGAATTAAACATGTTTCATTGAAGTTCACCTGAGGTTTATTCTTTAAGCTTTTTACCAATAAAACCAAAAGCCTCCAAGCCTTTTGGTTTGGGCCTTTTCAAGGCATCCGCTCTGCCTGTGTGAGAGCCGGCAGTGCTTCCAACTGCAGAAGTAGAGGAGGGTCTGACATCTGGATGAGAGGAGGTGGTTCTGGCAGTAGGAGTGGATGAGGTGGTTCTGGCAGTAGGAGTGGATGAGGTGGTTCTGGCAGTAGGAGTGGATGAGGTGGTTCTGGCAGTAGGAGTGGATGAGGTGGTTCTGGCAGTAGGAGTGGATGAGGTGGTTCTGGCAGTAGGAGTGGATGAGGTGGTTCTGGCAGTAGGAGTGGATGAGGTGGAAAATATGGAACGCGTCCCGTATCAGCGAAATACAGACGGTTGGCAACCCTACCCGCAGGTAACATTGTGTAGACATTTATTGACTATCTATTTATTGCTGCTGTAGGGACGGATGAGGATGTGGCTGGTTCAGTGTTCGAATTCCAGCTGAAACAGGGGCTTCACTTCCACTTTAAAGTAGAATAAGCCCATACAATTAGTTTTAGAATTACTGATGGGAACATAAAATATTCTCAAGAGTGTGACGACGCTGATGACATCAACCCCATCCGACAAAATAAGGAGGCGTTGGGCTTCCCTTATGAATTCATACTGTAGTAGGCTTCATCGAGCACAGTACCGACCGTCTCTTATCCATACGACCACCGTAAGCATAAAGGTATGAAAATACACTCACATACAATCTGACCAAAGTCTACCAACATTATGATATTCCTTTCCTTTCCAGTGTGACTAGCCTATATCATGTCTTAATCATTTCGTAGTTTTAATCAGTTGAAATTCTATATTTTTTCTCAGCTGTAACCTTAATAACATTGTCCTACAAAAGACTTGGAAGGACTGAACTTCATGTGGGGAGCCCAGTGCTGAAACATTTTCTTGGCCTGAAGAACTCTTGATCCCTCTGCTGGTCAAATGGAAAATGGTTCCCATCCATTTTATTTCATTCTCACTGCGTTTGGAAACATTGGATACTACCGCTATCCAGCGTTTGTTTTTAGTTTTCTCCTGTATTCAGTTATTGTATCTTCTAATGTCATCATTATACTGGTAATCTCACGAGAGAGATCTCTGCATCAGCCCATGTATGTTTTAATTGCGTGTCTCTCAATCAACTCTCTGTATGGATCCGCTGGCTTCTTCCCCAGGTTCCTGATAGACCTTCTATCTGACACTCATGCCATTTCCCTTCCAGCTTGTTTCACTCAGATCTGGTTTATTTATACGTATGCGATATTTGAATTGACCATCATGAGCGCAATAGCGTATGATAGGTATGTCGCTGTATGCCACCCCTTGCATTACCACCACAAGATGACGGCTAACATGGTGTTTAAGTTAGTAGCCTCGGCTTACATCTATCCCATATGTGTTCTGTCACCGTGTGCTTGTCTGTCTTTTACACTTCCTCTGTGTGGTAATAATATACCAAAGGTATTCTGCGCCAATTGGCTTGTTGTGAAGCTGTCATGTGTGACCACTTTTATCAATAACCTGGTTGGACTTTTTCTTTCAGGTACTATATTTGTACCATTATTTTTTGTTTTGTATACTTACTTGCGCATTTTACTTATTTGTAGAAAAGGCAGCTCAGAGTTTAGGGTCAAAGTCTTGCAGAGCTGTTTGCCACATATAGTTACTTTTGCTAATTATGCTGTCTCATTGTTCTGCGATGTTATCCTGAGTCGGTTCAATATAGAAGAATTTAGTCAATTTGCAGCAATAGTTATATCACTTGAGTTTGTCGTGATTCCCCCAATTGTGAACCCTCTTATGTATGGTATTAGGCTACAAGAGATTAAAAGATGTATAATTAAAATGTTAAAATACAGCAAATAATTAGTAATAATTACTATTAGTGAGATACCAGTCTCAAACAACATAGTCTTACAAAACCCTTTCAAATTGAAATATGTCAAAAATATTGTTTCATATTATTTGTATGTTTTGCATGTTAGACCTTGCTTGAAAACAGTTGTAACCAAATATTCTCAACCTGTATAAATAATCAGTAATGTTTAGATTGTCCTTATTGTTTCATGGAAAAAATACATGGTTTCCCAGCCGACTAAAAACACTGAAGATGAACAGATGATTAAATGTTTTTTCATCAACATATCCTAAACAAATTAGATTTGGTATAAAATTAACCAATCTGATTTTGAATGCAACATGGATATACAGTGGAGAACTCTATAAAATATGAAAAGGCCTGTGAGTTGAGTCTCTTGGGAGGCCCTCTGGCCAAAACAACTCACAGATTATGCTTCAAGGTCAAATCCAAGTGGATAGAAGAGGATGTCAACATGCTGCCTTCCCCAACGTAGTGTTCATCAAAATGGCGCACAACGAAAATAAACTTAACTGAACTGTGAATCGAACCACTAGGGTGCACTAAATCGTCAATCCTACCAATTACCTTTTTATGTTTCTGTTTATATATGTAAGACTTCAGGGAAGGCAGAACAGTTGGTACAACCGATCCTAAGCATAGTGACCTGCAAGCATTTTTACTTGAAAACTAAAAGCATACACCTGGCGAATCACCCTGGCGAAAACTGTCATCATGCCTCTGGTTTTCTTAAATTTGTTCTTGCACACATCAGACAAGGACTATGAATCAATTTCAAAGTTTGTTGTACTCCAAGAATACAAAATCTCACCATTATGTCTCTTACAACCCCGTTTTGGCCAACATGAGACATACCATGAAAATGTCAGACAACAAATGCTAACTGGTAATGCTATACAATGATCAATCAGATTTCCTTAACTCCTCCATCAGTGCCATTTCAATCATTACAAATAGATTTTACACACATGCCACGAGAGGACCGATCAAATATATGCTATTCATAGTTGATTATTTATTATTATTTTATGATTGAAAGCTACAATACTTTCACCCACTTACAATTTCTGTCATATAGACAAAACTCAACTTTGGTGGCACATAGACATAGACTATTTTATTGGCCAACAACAAGTGTGTCAGGATTTCAACCTGTGGTCTGTTGGTGCATCAGGGAACGACCATCAATCGTGGAACATGGATTGTACTTTTAAGTTGATAGGAGAGAAATGTACCATGAAACTTATCCCGATAGCATACTAATTTAACATGATATGGCATTAGTGAAACAAAAAATGTGCACGATAACATAATGATTCACACAACCTGTAAATACATAAATACACAATACAGAAAACAAAACCTTCATATGTTTTACAATTAAATCATACATGTATGATTTAAAATGTACAGAGTCAGTTACCAACTGCCCTGGAACTTGAAACCTTCTCCAACTCATAACCTACTTATGAGGTAAAACATAGTCATCTTCTTAACAACGGTCAGACACACAAGCAATGCAGTAAATATCAGTTTAGAGCCATGCAGTCGAGTAAATGGGTGTCTTTTGAAATACATTTTTTAGGAACAATACACTTTACATATGTGTATAGCAAACAATAATATCAACCATGATTATAAGCCATTAACTTTAATACCCTTCTTAATCAAAAGATGATGCAGTCAGAATCACATAACCAGTTCTATATACTGCGTGTTTATAGAACACTGCGAGTGTCTCCAAAACTATTTAGTGACAGCATTCTATTCGCGTCAGTCAATAAATGTATTGATCAACCAAACATTGCGGTAAAGAAACAGCACAGGAAAATATTTTTTCCATGAATTTCAGTACAAAGACCAAAAACACAGATAAATGATAAAGGGTATTTCTCATAGGTACATTACGAATACATAAAGAGTGATGAATAGTTGGAGTGTTAGCGGTGACCCCTCCTAGATCCGCCCCTGCCAGTGTGACTGTGTTCTTTAACCACTCATATGAACCACTTTGCAGACCACATGGGGAAACAGTCAACTCTTACGTAATGAATGCATGAGTTTGAAAGCACCAACGATTCCTGACTCACAGTGACGGAGTGGAGTGAAGAGGAGGCTACTATAGATCATGTAAGGATCATGGATAACACTTCTGTCATAACAATGTTGACACTTTCAGGGTTGAGCGAAGCGACCACCAACCGGATGGTTCTCTTCTCCTTAACTCTACTTTGCTACTTTGTGATTCTGATGGTTAACATTTCCCTGGTTCTGACCGTCATCTTGGACAAGAACCTCCACCAACCCATGTATATTTTCCTGTGTAACTTGTGCCTCAATGCTCTTTATGGAACTGCCGGTTTCTACCCCAAGTTCCTTCTAGACCTGCTCTACTCTCGTCACGTGATCTCGTTTGGGGGTTGTGTGGTGCAGACTTTAGTCATATATTCCTCAGTCTGCGTTGAATATTCTATCCTTGCACTGATGGCCTATGACAGGTATGCAGCGATATGCCGACCGCTCGAATATCACTCTCTTATGAAAAAGCAGAACGTCTGTCTGTTTACATGCTTCTCCTGGGTAATTCCTATTCTAAATATACTTGTTTTAGTGATAAAAACATCTACATTGAAATTATGTGGCTCGCATATAGATAAACTCTACTGTGCCAGTTGGTTGATAGTTAAAATCGCTTGTTCTCCTGGCCTGACAAACACTGTTTTAGCTTACATTACCATCGTTTTTTATTTTTTACATTTTGTTTATATTTTTATGTCGTACGTTTATCTGATCAGAACATGTGTGAAGTCGATTGAGAGCCGAGGGAAATTCATGCAGACTTGTTTGCCACATTTACTGACTCTGCTCAATGTGACCGTGGCTGTGTTGTTTGATTTGATGTTCATGCGATTTGGCTCAGCAGACATGTCGCCAAGAGTTAAAAATGCATTATCAATGGAGTTTCTTATAATACCTCCTATTGTCAACCCACTAATATATGGTTTTATACTTACCAAAATTCGTAATCGGATTAGGTTTATTTTTGGAAACAGGAAAAGCTGAATTCTGAGTTCAGAATATTGGTCTCACTTATAAATGTATATATATATTTTCTAAATATATTATTATTATTATTATTATAAATTGACTATTTATAATGGCAAGTCATTTAAAAAATATAATATTTTTAAATATCATACATTTTCATGAGTCATATGATACAATTATTACAATATGTATGCTAAAAGTCCTTTATATAACTTTGTATATATTTATAGGTTTGCACCATCAATTAACCCTGGGAATTGATAACGGGTCACAGTCCACGTTATGGACAAAAACTCTGAATTGTGTTCAGATATATAAATTGAATTGTACTGCTTGATTGTTAGATATTGTCTGCATACACTATTAACTTTAACTTCATAATCTTCCTATGTTGAATAAAAGTACACGTTTGGATGGTTGGAAATGCAATATTTCCATTGTGAACTACTCTTTATTGCGTAGGACAAAATCAGGAACTAATGTGATTTGTTATTTATTGGTTACAGGTAAAAATGCAATGGTGTGTGGACTATGACAAACTGAAGTATATTGTGATTATCAGAGACTGGCAGACAGTATGTCATCAGTGATCAGTTGGATGTTTGTGTTAGTATCGTAAGTCAATCGCTCTTGACGTTGGGGCCATTCAGGGGACGGCATGTTAAGTACAATGTGCTACAATCTCTCTATGAATACGTTAATATTATACGTAATATTATACATTATGGATCATAATCATGGATCAAATTATCATCCCAATTTCCAGTTCACTCGTTGCACAGTTTGGGCCTACTATATGAGTATCAGTGTGTGTTTTCATGTAGACATGTGTTGTTTCCATCCAAAATAACGTATAATGTAGTTTGATTTGAGATCCATTGAAGTTTAGTTCAGAACAAAGGCGGTTATGTCTCATAGTAATATTAATATTGAGAATCAACACTGGTATGTGTTTAAACCTGTCTCAGGGAATGTAAATGGCAGCCAGCCGATATTAATACTGATAATAAGGCCTTGTTCTGCTTCCTAAAGCGACTCTGTCCAGTGGTTGTTTTTATACGGCCCTGGTCATGCAGCTCTTATAATTATGGAACTGCTCCAATACTGATTGTACGTTTTGATTGTTCTCAGCCTCACCTGTGAGTCGCTTTGGATAAAAGCATCTGCCAAATGACGAAATGTAAATTATACTTTATAGGCTACCAATATGTTTATACAAATACATATCACATATGATCAGATTGAAAACTGCCATGACCACACCTGGCCCCATCATGGATCCACCCCTGCCAGTGTGACTGTGTTCCTCATAGTGACCACCAACCGGATGGTTCTCTTCTCCTTAACTCTACTTTGCTACTTTGTGATTCTGATGGTTAACATTTCCCTGGTTCTGACCGTCATCTTGGACAAGAACCTCCACCAACCCATGTATATTTTCCTGTGTAACTTGTGCCTCAATGCAATGGTGCAGAGTTTAGTCATATATTCCTCAGTCTGCGTTGAATATTCTATCCTTGCACTGATGGCCTATGACAGGTATGCAGCGATATGCCGACCGCTCGAATATCACTCTCTTATGAAAAAGCAGAACGTCTGTCTGTTTACATGCTTCTCCTGGGTAATGTTATTCTAAATGTACTTGTTTCAGTGATAAAAACATCGACATTGAAATTGCATATAGATAAACTCTACTGTGCCAGTTGGTTGATAGTTAAAATCGCTTGTTCTCCTGGTCTGACAAACACTGTTTTAGGTTACATTACCATCGTTTTTACATTTTGTTATTTTTATGTCAAACGTTTATCGATATTCAACGATAGAAAACGTTGCATTAACTAACAAACAAAACATTATATACATTCACGAAAGAAAGATTATGAAAATATAATGCACATTTCTCGCTAGAAACATTACCAAAACGCATTTTAATGCCGAAACTATCTTAAAATATTGCTTTTTCCACTGAGAATGAAATGAATGTCATCCATTTTGTTTTAGCAGACAGAAACTTAACAGTCACATGACAGCTATGTGGTTTCCAGTTTTACAACAAAATGTGACTACATTACCCATGACACACCCATTGCATCAAGGAGCATAACAAGATGGCGCCAATTCTCACAGAATTGTAGTTCTTCGTAGTACGGGTTAGGGTTAGAAAGCGATTTTATACAGTATGTTTGAAAGGGGTGGAAGTAAATGTTAACAGTTTTAATTTTAATGAGTTCAGCATCTATGCAAGTAGGCTTGAGCATGATTACAAAATATGCATGAAAGGCATAAGTCATTGAAATGTAAACAGATCCCAGCGGTTTGAGCTTAAGTAAAGACTTCAAAAGTGATACATATATTGATAGTTTTGATCGCATCTTTGTTTTCTCATTCATAACGTGTGTTTTGTTGTACATTTACACTTGTGTATGTGAAATTTGGCCATTAGGGTTGGGAGGTTTCCGTTTTTACCAGTACGGTTCGGTGTGCAAGGTTGTACCTGTTTCCTTTTATGCAAATCGACTGTACCAACATTTGTCACGATGAGACGTTCTGGCAAATTAAAATGTAGCCTATTGCTTACATCGGCAACTTGTGTTGATGTTAAACATAACTTGTATTGCATTGGAAATATGCGACGTATATAATATTATGTTTGTTTAGAAATGGAGCTACTCCTAAGTGAAAACAAATTGACGGGCTATGCGCTATTGGTATTAGAGTTTCAACTTCAGTCATTTTGACCACATCAGCTCACTGATTGGTCCATTCAACACCTTAGGTGATGTCATAACCAACATAGAGAGAACTTAAACAGTGAGTCAGACACGGTGGAAGGAGATCAAGACACAACAGTTGATGTGCACTACTGCCACGGCCCTTTGGTACCCAGTGTTGAGCCTTATTTTTCTGAGGTGATTCTAATTGCCTAGTCGTGAGTGACTCATCAAATAATGGCTAATGTTTCGGTGATAACACTGTTTACTCTTTCAGGTTTAAATTACACTTTGGAACAAAAGATAACTCTCTTTTCCTTTGCTTTATTGTGGTATGTTATGATTCTCTTTGTCAATATATCAGTCATTTTTATCATCATTATGGATA
>OOFB01018579.1:0-11872 GCA_900323305.1 Trachyrincus murrayi | reverse complement strand
GTCTGATATGATCAGTGTTGCCCTCTGCCGTGGGCTCCCAGGAGCCACACTTGAATGTCTACTCCCCCCCCCAACACACACACACACACACACACACACATTCGTGAATAAACAAACGTTATATATATATATGCACAATATGATGCAATGCGTGCGTGAGACTCCTTACTCTGGCATGCTTGTAGGAGATCGAACTGCATGCTACACATGTGACTGCCAGAGGGAAGAGGTTCTGTAGGTCAGGTGAGGACTGAGGTATTAAATGGTTTTTTTTCATGGCTGCATCATTTTAATAATGATGATTCATACCTTCAGAGGAGCAGCGAAACCACCCCTTTCATTTTTTTTAAATTAATCCTTTTGTTAAGCAGGCCCTCTGAATCTGAGAACTGAGACCACAATGCCTTTTGCGTCTTAACTTTTTCTTGAGTTTCTTCTTTTCTCTGCCACTTTTTGTGTGTTTAGAACGTCAAACTGGAATTCTCCTATCATTAATTCATGTTGTTGAGCAGGTCCTTTACAGCTTGCGTTTTCGCTCAATGCTTGTTTCAGTAGAAATCAATATTGGTCAAAAATAAATGTGGTCTGTCAAGTGAATCGTTTGCAGCCCCGAACCAAATGGATTCTATGATATTACACACTATACTTTTGTGTTCCTGATTTTTTTAAATGCCAAATTCTTGACATAAGAGAGTTGGTTTGTTATAATGCAGATGCAGCCCCTGTGTGGATGCGTAGGATGCTCTGGTAAAATGGACCAGAATACACCATAATATTCACCAAATAGGATACTATAGCATCCTTACACGGCCCTTGGAAGTTTTTACATTTACGTTTACATTTACAATGACATGGGTAAATGGGCTAGTTGAAATTAAAACCATTAAACATTTCACAGGCATAGGAAAATGTGTCACGAGGAAACCAAAGACCATTAGTTGCATTTCATTACATTTGGACCCAACACGGGCAAAGAAAAGTTATCCACCACAAGCATGAATTAAAAACGCCATTGTAAGACGGATGGCAATTTCATTAAATACATTGCGTTTAAATGTGCTTTAAATGCCCTTTTGTGCTCGCTCTCCCTCTCTTTCTCTCTACCTCTCTCTCTCATATCTAAATGCGGCATGATATCAAACTCTGACGTGTCAACATGGCCTTCATCAGCATTCTCATCGTCATTCTGCGTCCGGGGCACGGTGTCTGCCTGACCAAAAGACCAACTGCCTGGTTTTTCTTAACAAAGCAACGGCTGCACTCGCTCCATCCAATTATAACGCCGAATCGTGTCCAGTCTCCAACCTACACGCCATTTAGACGATGGTGCCAAGCGCATTGTTAGTCTGCCTTTCAAAAGGTTGTTTTGCCATTTCAAGAGATTCGCGTACATAAGCAGAATAGAGTGCGTAATTGGCTCTGGGCAGGAGGGTAACGTAATGGCAGATATTCTAAGGTGTATAGGTCTAAATTACACTTGTGACTCTGCATTTTGTCTCTGTGTGTGTGTGCATGTACATTTAACGTTGGCATGCGCGTGTGTTTGACCTAGTCTATTTGTAATGCTTAATTATTTGTGCTCATATGTCGCAACACATGCCAGAGTGACTCCGAACTCCTCGCTTCATACATTTACAATAGGCTCCATCTATATTCTATCTCGTCATTGACTGAAGTGTGTGTGTGTCTGTGTCTGTGTCTGTGTGCGTGTGCGCAGCTGGCATCAGGTATCTACAGCTTTGCGTGTTCCCTGTGGAGCCACCACACCGACTGCTTCCTCCAGCAGATCTACGCCAATGAAGAGGTCGCCGCTCTGAGTTCGCTGGAGAGGACGCTCCTGTCCCTTAAAGGTAACCTCACGCCAGGGACGGGCATTGGTACAAATACCAACGTAAACATTGAGTTATTTCGAGAAACCTCCTCTGTGGGGGGGGTCATATTTTGATATGTCACCGGAAATTATTATTACCAGATTATTATTAACTAAAACCAAGTTAATGTGCATATGCAAATCGTTTTTGGTCTTTCAATATGAAACAGCTTGGCGCGTCTCTTATCAAATGCCTATTGATCTCTTAAAAATATAGGCGTCTTAGCTGATGCTCCTTTCCCTTAAGGGTAACCTCATGCTAGGGATGGGCAGTTGAAGTAATAAAGTGATGAAAGTCTGCTTGTTGTCTGCCTCTCGCTGTTTAATGCGCCAATTATGGAGCATCGAACTAGGCAGTGAATACCGACGTCCAAATCAAGTACCCGAGTACTCATTCCCATCTCTAACCCACGTGCACACACACACACAGTGGATTAGTATCAGGCTCGTTTGGGCCATGAAGTACCTAATCTACCGCGGTGGCACAGAGGTGAAAGCAAACACACGGCTAAAGCGGCCATTTTTCCTTTCTTCCCCAGTTCTTCGCAAGCTGACAGTGCATGGATTCCAGACGCCACAGCAGAATATGGAAGTGATGGTGAGTTACAGTGTCCTTTTTAGCTTCAGCCACATAGAGTGGCTCCTTTTTATTTGTCGTTAGCCAATTTGTCCAATATATTCGGTCACTTTTGATTTTGAAAATGCCCCCTTTCATAATGTGGCGAGTACTCTGTTGCGATTGTAAGTGCATTAAACGATGTCTTAGAGTTATGACTTTCCTCTCAGTGCTACGTCCCCAGCCATTCCAATGAGGACGGTTCAAATAACAGGCTCTCTTAATTCAAATACACAGACACACACACACACAGACAGACAGACAGACAGACACGTCGGCACAGGTGACTGACTTGTTTCCTGCATTGGAGTACCGGTACCGAATACCGGTCTGGGTGATTAAACCATCTTAACTGTCGCTCTAAGGCAGAATCGGCACAACGAAATGATTATATTGGTCATGGATGTTTGAATGAAGCCAGGACAGACGGTTGATGATGATTTGATCACCCAGACCGGTATTGTCCTTTTAAGAATGAGTGTTCAGGGTCCTTCATTTACTCATTTCCACAACCATTTTGGATCAATAACAGAAAGTGTAGGCTAGCGTTATCACAGCATTGGCTCGGTCGACCTGGCCCATCGATGGCTTCCCCTTCATGCATCCAGCAGTGCCCCCTACTTGTTGCGTTGTCATTATTGTCATTGGAGAAATATATTAAAAATATTGTTCTGCTATAGAAGAATAGAAAACGCATGATAATACTGTATGGCATGAATGGCTTTAGACTAAATGTAGGAAGCATAAAGAGAAAAAGTAACACAAGTGACTTAATAATAGAAAGTAGAACAGAAGCAACAGTATTATCAAACCCAGACGGTGGGATGGCTACAAACTGAAAACTGTATTTTGCTCACGCACATGGTGCGCTCGCATGCTGTTTCTTGTTATATGATATTGCTATACCATCGTATGAGACCATTTCTGTGCCGTGCACATCAACATAGTGCACCTCACACACACATCTCAGCACCGCTGCTGGAGAAATCCTCGGGGAAACACTGGATGGATCAAACGCTTTCCAACTCTTCTAAACCAATAATCGGCCCAAAATAAGTCTTCGTCTGTCAAGAGACGTGATAACAATGATCGCGGTTCTTTTTCCTCTTCTCATCCATTGTATCGAACCGCTTACCGAGTGAGCACGCCGTTCGCGTGAGCAGCCGTTCGCTCAAACTCAGTAAATAAAGTTAAGACGTAAGTAAATATAATCCGGCGGATCATGGTTTCTTTACTGTGAGACGGACTGATTTGATTGACAATTCAAACAATGTGCATCCGGAGCGACTAGAACAGCTGAGCTCCGCCGTGTTCAATGCTGCGGCGAGAGCACGAGGTCGTTCATACACCCGTGGTTATTATTCTATGTCTTAATTAAAACAGGTATTTAAATGAAGTCATGAAAAGACCAACTGATGGCGAACGGCAGCGCACCTCACATGACCGCAGTTACTGACTGGGGTGAAGAGCGCTGTTGAGAATTGTGAACCAGATTAAATGAAATTATTAAATGAATGATTCGATGTTCTGGGAAACTACACGTTGTTTAACGTTGGTTAAATAAAAGCATGGTCTAATTCTTATATGCGCTGACTACCAAGCACAGCAACGAGAGTAGTTATGTTCAGCAACAACACAAGTTGCTGATGTAAGCAATAGGCTATGTTTTAATTAGCCAGAACGTCTCAGTGACAAATGCCCTAATGATCACATGGGAACATTTCTTGGAAGATATTGCTTCACCTAAAATCGCCTGCCCCTGACCTCAACGACTTCATCAAATGAAGTTTTGTGATCACGTTTGACCCTCATATTTAAACGTTTTTTCCCCCCTTGTCCAATGCGTACGGGAGAGGGTGGAGGGAATTTAATTATTGATAGAATGATGTTTTCCACACTGCATTTTGCCGCTAACAAGACGGCTCTTTGCCGGCAGCAAGTTTATATGATGTTGAAATACAAAACATTAAAAAAACATTAGCCGTGAGCTCTAGCTTCCTATTTCAGGGCAGCGTCCACGAGCGATTGGAAGTGAATATTTCATAGTTGTATGTATGTAAACACTGATATTGTGTCTTTGAAGTTTTAACATGCATGCGGTTATGCAATGAGATGCATATTGTGTCAAATTTTGTGTTTCTTATTTTGTTTACTTTTTTGCACTAGCGAAACAACTTAAAAATAACAAAAAAACCTTCAATGTGGTGTACCTTCTAACATGTAGTAACCCTCATAACACATACACTTGATTGACACCATGCACACAGCAATCATTCAATTTACACACTTGTCTCACGCTCACAAGTATCGGGTGTCTGAAGCGTGTAATCATTTACAGTATTGTCCCTTGACATGTCTGGCTATTAGCTTCCATGACCTTGAACAAATTACACATCAAGATGAAAGACATTATGTGTTAAGGGAATGCGTGGGATGATTCTAACGAGGATGATGGCACTTTAATTAAGGGGCTGCACTGATTATGGATCATGGAAACCTGCTAATGACTACAAACACCAACGTAAACGTTGAGTTATTTCAAGAAACCTCCTTTGGGGGTCATTCTGACATATCACCGGAAATTATTATTACCGGAGACGCCTACTTTCTAACACCCAAGTTAATGCGCCTATGCAAATCGTTTGCGGTTTTTGAGCCATAATCTCTAAATATTAAACAGTTTATCAAATGCCTATTGAGTCTTGAAAATATAGGCGTTGTATATTTGAGAATATTTGAGATGGTTGGTACAATTGTTTACTGAATGACTTTTTATCTTATTTGGTAAACCAAAAATATATAAAAGACAATATCTAAAGAAACCTATGAAAAGCTTACCTAAACGAAATGGACAGCTGTTTTGTAATAATGCATGTAATGCATTGTAAGGTATTGTAAAAGTCTATTTATTTTTTTGCTCATGTAGCACACTCCGAAACTATTCTTGCACTTTTTCCAGTTTTGACGATATACTCAGATTGTGCTCAGCTACACTTGTCACTTTGGATAAAGATATTCAAGACTGAATCTGGTTCATCCCTAAAATCACTGTTACTGTAAATTGTATTAATTGTTAAACATTGACGACAGCCAGAGACACCTATCGGTTTTTATAGCCAGAAGGGTCTTAATATGCTGAAATTAATTATTATTAGTCATTACAAATTGACTTTAGATCATTTGCTCATATTTCAATGAGCAGCTGTGGAATTAATGTTCTAAATCTGGCTGTGCTAAAGGTTGCCTATTCAAAATGATTAACTCTCCGTCTCACCCGATCTTCTATTGTCTGAATGTAAATCAAATGGGGCCTCATCCTCTTGTCTCTATATACTTTTGTTGAAACAAATACGTTTTTAATACTGTTTTCTAAACTGTCTGTTGTTTAGAACACACCTGTGGTGCATTGGGCAATCAATGCACGCAGGATAAACTAGCCATCACCACACACACTCGAGAGGAGCGCTAACATGTCAGCAACTAACACCTGCTCTGCCTGCATAACTTTACAATAAACCGGTTTCTACACGTCCACCTGTGTCCTGGTGGTCGGAGATGCCCAGAAAAGCTACTTCAGTGGCGTGTAGAGTAGGGTCGATTGCTACAGCCACCAATTTCAAAAAAGCATTTGGAAAATAAATCTTGTCAGTGACAGTTTGATGATGAAGGGATGCACCATGGTGTGCACTGCAGTGCTGAATAATTCATTTGTTAGCACTGAGACGCACACACACACACACACACACACACACACACGGAAGCAGCTACAGCCACACAAAAATGTCCATTATTTTTGAGTGGCCCGTGGCCATTTTTAATACCATGGCATGATAATAATTTTGGATATATTTTGTTATGGATATTATCACTGCACTTGCCTAAGTGCTTGAATTTAAACCAGTGCATTTCATTAGTGACTTTGTCAAGTCAAAGTGTTTTATCGTCAGATGTGCAGTATAACATGATAATTATGTACATGTGTAATTTTTATGGCACGGAAAAGGTAATCTACGTACTACACACACATTGTGATAATAAATACATGCGTATAAAATAATAAATAAATACAAAATAGAATAATTTGCAACTTGTCTATGGCCATATATGAAAGTGAATCGGTGCTTGTTAGGAATAGACTAACAAGCACTAGTTGGGAATAGGTTATTATTACTTTACTGAACTAAATGTGTATTTGCCGTAGCCCTACTTGTTGGTTATGAGGCGGCCTACTCAGCAAGGTGATTTAGTATTACTAGTCTCGTTGCTTGATCTCGCTCGCCCTTTTCCGTTCCTGACTTCCGACTGTAGTTGTTGTCCAGGTTCTGACGTGTTGTTATGCCTGACCTTCCATTCGTCTGTGTTTCTCTTGGCGTCTCACTCCATCGTTCAATCGCACTAAAGACGGTGCTAACCTTTTATTTTCCCTCCCTCACCTCTCTTTTCTGTACGTCCTGACACGGTAGGAGATCTATTGGCCGGTCAGTCCGCCAACTGAGAATTTAATCACAACTGGCCTAATGATTATCTGTCCCCATTATGTTGAGCTAGAGATAATGGAGATGGCCTTGAAATGGCAGCCTGATGAACTGAAACTGTGTACTCCTACCCGGAAACAAGCTCATGCACACGCGTGCACGCGCACACACACGCACACACACACGCACACGCACACGCTGTTTTCCTGTTCAGACTCTTTAGTGCGTCCACCGAGTCCCGGGACTCGGTGGACGCACTAAAGAGTCTGAACAGAAACTGACATTGAGCCGGGTGGAGACTGTACATTTGTATACTGTTCATATAGACCCTTTTCACCTCCTATGAAGTTCATTTGTATAATTTGACGATTGTGGTATTTTTTTTTGTATTCATTTATTTTTATGTTCCTTACATTTATCCATCTTCAAGCTCTACATTTCCCGTTGTACATTTAGTCGTTTGTATGCGTGTTCCTCTTTATCGAAGTGCTGCTTTGACCTATCTTGCCCACCTCCGGTGCCTACTCGTCTCCTCATCCACCTACCCTTCCACGCGTCCACCCACCCTTCCTCTCCAAGCTCCTCTTCATCATGTCCCCCTGCCCCGCCCACCTCCTCCTCGCTGTAACTCGGGGAACTGTAGTGGCTGTCTGCCCGCGGAGCCGGCCGGCTGTGTGTGTGATGAATGGCGCTGTGGTTGACCTCGCGGCTGAGCACTAACTCAGGGCTAAACAAACTCCACTTCCATCCATCATCTGCTTCCCAGTGCTTGTCCACAGCCCAGCAAACGCTGAGGACCGACGCTCGTTGCAGCAGCAGCAGCGTGATCCTTTATTAATGTATATGGCCGCCGAGGGTGTGGCCTACGCACATGTTTAGACACACATACATACTCACCTGTTTGGTAATGGTGTCATGTCAGGCCTTGATTGGCTGATCTGCAAAGAACCATGTGATGAAAACTCAATCTCTCTCTCTCTCTCTCTCTCTCTCTCTCTCTCTCTCTCCTTCCCCTCCTCCTCCTCCTCCTCCTCCTCCTCCTCCAGGGCTTCCTGAATGCCGTCTTTGAGAGGCTAAAACAGTTCCTTGAATGCTGTGAGTATAACGTTATTAACTTGAGCCAATATATCCTCACGTAATTTGCCAACCAGACTCTTTGTTTGTTTGGACTTAGGGGATGGTGTGGGGATTGTATCAGACAAGCACAACAATAACAACGGCAGACTCTAGCCAATCATATCATCGCTGGTATCAGCGACCGCTGTCCCATCCAATATGTCCCCAGCTGATTGCAGTGGAGACAGGGTCAGGGTCTTGGTGGGTGGTTGTTTAGGGGCTGGCAGATAGTGAAACTGGGAAAGCAGGGGGAGGGGGGGGGGGGTGTCCAAGCCTCTGTGCTAGCCTGCAAAGGTCAAAGAAATAAGCTGGAGCTCTTATGTCTAGCTTCTGTTGTCCAGCCCAGTTCCTGGCTCACCCCCCAGAGATATAGTCCCCCAACAGAGGTCACCTGTCTGTCTGTCCCTCTATCTGTCTATCCATCTTAGTATGTCTGTCCTTCCACCTGAGTGCTGCACTGGCTGTATATTTGTCATGCCTTTTTAGTCAGTTTAATAGTAGTCTCCCACAGGTGGTTGGGATAGGATTCTGACCAGGAATACACGGGGATATCCCGCAGCTGTTTACATTACAGCGGGCCGACTGTCAAACACCTACATTGACCCAAAAGACTTGGGGTGGCGAAAGACACTCAGTCAATACAGCCGAATGATTATCTGACCGGATCCATGCGCTGTCTGAATGAGACTTGCGTCCCACTTCAGTTCAGTGATCCGTGGCATAAGACACCTAAATGAGGGAAATGATGACGGCAACAAGTTATCAATAATGGAGAACTGTAGTTGTCGCCGTCGGTTGGTTAATTGATTTTAAAGGGGGGGGGTGTTGTAAAGTAAAGCAAACCACCTGGCCGTCTGAGTCATTCTTCATTCTGCTCAACCTTATTCTTTATTACTCCTTTATTATTGATTTTATTTTTTAATGGTCCATCGCTGAGGAGAGTAGACTGTGGGGAAAAAAAACTAAAAATGTAAAGGTAGCATTCACAACCAGTACCACCGTCTGGGGGGGCGATGGGCGCCAGACATTGCTGTAATCTCTGCGTGTATTCATCGACCATCGAGCCTGTTGGGAGGCCGTTACGTTCTGAGAGTGCATTCGTTCTCTGAAAGCAGCACGGTGTTTGCTGTCTCGAGTGAATATATTGATTTGTGTCATTTTGTGCAAGTGCTGCTTAGAGAAACAGACTTTGAGTGTTCTTGCTGCAGGTCTTTCCTCTTCCTTTTTAAATCACTAAGTCAGACTCAGCGCTTCATTCCTACGGTGGCTACACAAGTCTATTAGTACTGCAGTTGAGAGAGGCCAAGTATAGGCTATCATTTAGTATTAAATCACCCCTCTTGGCCTGTGCAACTACTTTTTAGTTGTACTATACCTCCACTGCCCTCCATCCTAGTTTGCTTTTGGACAGTTGTCCAGCGGTGACCTCGAATCTTAGACGATTCGAATTTTCGATAAAGACATTAAGCCGATTTAATAGTCGAAACGTCGGGAGAATTGTACGTATGTAACAGCGGGACATTCCATGGGGAGGATGGGGGTGCTAAATGAGTGATACCACAGCATTGCTTGGTAAAAGCAGCCTATAAGTTACACAATGCTTTTTTGTGGGGGTGCGGGGGGGGATTGACTGTCTTCTGTGTGCAATTATCTTTTTTTGTTTTGCTTTCAATATGTTCTTATTGCTTGTTTGATAACCCCTTTGTGCAATGGCAGTGGCGCGATCCAATCATTTTCTTTTACGAAGTAGAGCACATTCTAGGCCGTTAGTCTCGTAAAAAAAAAGCCAAATGCAAACTGTCAACAGCAGCCGTCAGGTCATATGTGGTATGGATCATACCATACCACATACCACAAATAATTCTCTCCATCGGTACTCTGTGGTTTTCCCTGTTCTGCTAAATCGAATGGTAGCCGCATTTGATATACGCTGAAACGCATCATTCATATGTATTTAAAATGTGTAATCGGTCAAACGCTTCTACGTTCTCTTTATCGATGGCGGCTTTGTCGTGATCGTATACGAATGCAACAGAAGCATGGAGGGACTGTAAGAGTGGACGGCAGGGTTAAGCCCAAAGCGAATTTCGGTCAAATCAAATATTTTAACGGAGCAAAGCACACAGAGCGTGAATGTAGCTGGGCTGTATTTTGTATTTTGTTCGCTTCGTATAGGCCTCACTCTTTTCATCAACTCAAAAACATTATTTTGCATCTGTCCCCACTTGGTGCTTTAGGCCCCACGTCCAGCTTGGCGTTATGAGAATCGTGTCGTGTATGTTCACGTGTGTGTTCTTTTGTGGTGCTTTTCTGGTCGCAGGTCGACGGGTTGGCAAGGACAGCACATGCAGAGAGAAGCTGGAGAAAACGATTATACTTTATACTAAAGTGGTGAGTATACATCCAAAAGCAAACACGCCACGCGCCAATGGTGGTGCTTAAGTATGCACGGCTAATTTCATAATAAATGAATGGGTTCATAATTGTTTCGTTGAAATAATCTTTGTGATTAATTTTCTACGAATGCCAATTAGTCCCAATTAAAGTGCAGAATAATGGGCTTGACATTAGGTCACATGTCACAGGCAGTGACGTTCCGATGCATTAGCACATAATACAGTTAACATGTGACTGGAGCGATCGTATGATAAACAAAACAAATGATCGGAATTGTCTCCACTTTATTCAGTGCGTTTGTTGTAGGCCGTTTTTTCGCATTCCATTTTCCCGCTTTCACCGAATCCTGTTCTGAATGTGGCCCGGCAGTTGCTAGACTTCCTGGACTACCACCCGTGTGCGTTCATCTCGCTGATCCAGCACTCCCTGGAGTTTGCGGTCGGCTACCTGTTCACGGCCGCCGGCGAGGGCGTCATCTTCGAGCGGTTCACCGTTCAGTGCATGAACCTCATCAAGATGATCGTCAAGAACGACGCCTATAAGCCCGCCAAGAACATAGAAGGTAAGGAGAGACGCGTGGGCGAAGATGTCAGCCCGGGGGGGGGGGGGGGGGGGGGGGGGGGGGGGGGGGGGGGGGGGGGGGGGGGGGGGGGGGGGGGGGGGTAGGGTGGTGCTGGTGCCGTGGTCCTGTCATATAGGTGCTTGTACGATGTATCCACAACACATGATGCATGCAGTGTTTGCAGACCTCCTGAGCTCAAGACTCCATGGTGCTCCATGGTGTGTTCCCTATAGGGGAGATACATTCTGTTATGCTGTCAGTGTTTTATAGTAGACTGTTCATTTTCAACATTAGAACAATGAACAAGAACAGTGTGTTTGCGTAGGGAATACCGACTTGCATTATTCTGGATTGTGACAGGAAGGACACAATACATTTGAAATCAGTAGGGAAATGGCAAAGACTGCATGAGCTTCTCCATAATTGTGTGTGCAACAATGCAGAAAGAGCTGCATTACCATCAGCCAACCACCGCTGGTGTTTTACAAGTTGCCTCCCACCATTGGTTCATCCACACTTCACTGTGGGCCTCAGCCTGCGTTGTTCTCCCAGGGAGCAGCCTGTTAAGACAGTCTGATTGATGCTCTCTCGTTGGATTGTTGGCAGGCAAGTGAGCGTGGAGGTTTCTCACTAGTTTGACCCAAGCCAAATCTTTTCAAGTGTCTCTTGAAACTTATTCCGTCTCTCTTGAAACTATTATTTTAACTTACAAGGTCAAAGAAAGTTGCGTCTGTATCCGAGAAGCAGAGTGCAAGCGCAGCTGCGTCACTTATTTATCAGTGCCCAGCTGTCAGTCCGATTGACTGACACGAGGTTTGTGTGTGTGTGTGTGTGTG